>JACAXG010000165.1:425002-438960 GCA_018881555.1 Amblyornis subalaris | reverse complement strand
TTCATTTTCATTAAAAAACCTCTAACTTTCAGGCCATCACTCCCACTTTTTAGCAGCAGGTGACCCTGAGCAGCTGGTACCTGCAGCAGAGGCCATCCCAGCACAGACACCAGCGCTCCCCAGCACGCGCTGCCTCCCCCAGCCTCCGTCCTAAATCACAGCACAACAAACAGGCTGTTCATTAGGCGCTGTTTAATTAAGCAATATGGATCCTGCCTCGATATTTACAATCCCACTTGCCCTGATTTATTGGAGAGAGTCCCGTTTTTAAAGAGGGTGACCGTAAAGTTTAATACCGCTTGGCTGGGCCGCGAGTTTCATTTACGGCCGCGGGCCGAGGCGCGGCAGCGCGGGCCGGGAGCCGCCGGGCCACTAAATCAGGGCTAACTGCGCGTGCAGGGAGACGACGAGCTTCGTTACAGCCGGTTCCGCGGCTAATTACCCCGAGCCGCGCTGCCACGCTTAAGGCAATTTGTTGCCGCTTTCCCAGGACCCCCGGAGAGCAAGCGGGGAAGTTCGGGAAGTCGGCGCGCAGGCACTTGTTGCGACGGGAAAGGGCTGGGAATCGGGACGGTCACAGAGCCCAAACCCGCTCTGCTTGCCCCGGGAGGGGAGAAACCCGCTTGGAAGAGGCCAGATTCCAAGCCGGACAACCGTTCTGAGTGTGCACCATGACGGCTCCAAGCTCAAGGGTCAGCCACCAGCTCCGCCCCACAGCCCCGGAGCACCTGGGGAGCCCTGAGGTCAGGCAAGGGGTAGTTCGTGGGCTCTGGGATGGGGCAACCAGAGGGATAGGACGAGCATGTAGGAGGGCATCCAGCAGCAGAGCCAGTGGCTCTGAGCATCACACAGACCCTTCTGTCTGTCCCAGCCCCACAGATAGGGATGGGGGAGCAAAGAACAGACGGGGCACATGGAACACAGCCCTCCCCACAAACTGTTATCTCAGAGGTAGGAGGGAGAGCATTTCTCTCGTCACAACCTATTTCTAGCCCGCAGGAGCTCACTCACAGACCTCAAAAGGATAGCGGTCTCATTAGAGTCGTGAGAACGGCTCATTAGTGACAAATAGAAACTATTTGTGCAAGGACATGACGGCAGATAGAGCTTGGCATCCCCCCACATCAGCTGTGGTGGCATCACTGTCCATGGCTTACCCCTGCACAGCCCCGGGGCTTTCCTGGAAGGAGGGGATGCCAGGGAGAACACACAGCGGTGAATGCAGCATCCCTCGGCTCAGCACAGGGAGCAGGGTGCTGCTACCCCACACTGTGGATGGGCACAGGGGAGGGAAAAGGGGGCAGCAGCACCAGGAAGAGAGCTGCATCCCCTGCCAGACCCTGGGTTAGTGATGAACCCCTGGCTGCATCCCAGCAGCCCCAGTACCCGCAGCAGGCAGCACGAGGGCTGCAGACCAGCAGTCCCAGCCAGAGAGGACAAAGAGGAACAGCTCCAGGGCTGAGCATCTCAGCCAGCAGCCTCCCTGCAGCAAGTCTGTCGGGACTCAGCCCTCTCCCTGGCGCTGGCTAAGCCTTGGGCTGCATCCATTCCTCCCTGCTTCCCACTCCTCCACAAGTCTGCAGCACTCAGAGACAGGCTCAGAGCTCCCCCCAGGGAAGAAGAGGAGGCAGCGCAGAGGCAGGGACAGGAGCAAGAGGCATTGGGCTGCTGGCACATCTCCCACAGTCCCCGGTATTACCCCCCCACTGGCAGCTGGGGGTCTCCACCAGAGACTCCAAACGTCCCACCTAGGGCTGAGAGCCACAAGAGCACAGGCAGAGGCACTTTGCTTCCAGGTTTTATTTTCCAGGGGGTTGTGCCCCTCCACAGGGCAGAAGAAGTCCCAGTCCCACCAGTGAGACTGGACTGGTAAGGAGGGTAAGCCCTTAAGTGGTGGTAGGAGTACGCCGTGGAGGCAGAAGACAGAGCCTGGGATGGTGAAGGAGACAAGGAACACCACCACCTACACAAGGAGGCCACAGGATTAGGCCTGGAGTACCTGAACAGGCAAAACCAGTCCCCAAAACCAGCCAAGCTGGGACAAAGTTCAGGAGAATCTGAGAGCCCAGAGGGCTCACAAGTGACATGAGTTTCCAGGCATCAGTTCACACCACTCCCACTTGACTCCTGGCCTTACTGAGCACACAGAATGATTGAATCTTCAACCTCTACTGTTATCCCAGGACTGCCAAGGCCACCCCTAAACCATGTCCTTAAGTGCCACACCTACACATTTTTTGAACACTTCCAGGCACGGTGATTCCACCACTTCCCTGGGCAGCCTGTTCCAACGCCTGGCCACCCTCACCCTTCACCCAGTGAAGAAATACTCCCCAACATCCAGTTTAAACCTGCCCTAGCACTACCTGAAGCTGTTTCATCTTGTCTTATCATTAGTTATCTGGGAGAAAAGACCAAAGTCCCACCCGGCTATGACCTACTCTCAGAGAGTTGTAGAGAGTGATAAAGTCCCCCCCCACACTCACATCCGAGGACTGGCTCTCCCCCTCACATCTCCTTGGCCCTCTGCTTGTAGTGCACGTCCGGGAGGCTCCTCAGGCGCTCGGCTGCCTGTGGGGCACAGAATAAGGGGCAGCGAGGGCCTGGTCCCAGGGACAGCCCTGGCACAAGACCCCCTGGCTCCCTGAGTCCCCCTAAGCCAGGCTCACCTGCTCCGGGGTGAGGTCCCTCTGCGCCTGCGCCAGCATCTCGTATCCCACCATGAACTTGCGGACGGTGGCGGAGCGCAGCAGCGGGGGGTAGTAGTGGGCATGGAGCTGCCAGTGCCCGCAGTCCTCCTCCAGGTAGGGGCCCGTGGGGGCTCCTGCCGCGGGTACAGGCGCTGCGTGAGCCGCAGGAAGGGGACGGGGACGCGGATGAGGGGATTGTGGAGCCACACCACTCACCGTGCCAGCCCATGGAGTAGGGGAAGGAGACTTCGAAGAGGTTGTCATACTTGACGAGCAGCCTCTGCATGATGGAGGCCAGGCCTGCAGGAAAGTGCCAGTGATTCACGGCAAGGAGGGCAGGCAGCTTGCCAGGCATGCGGGGGGGTCACCCTCACCATCTCTCCGTGGGTGGACATCACGGACAGGCAGGAGGGATGCACTTGGTACCTTCCCACCCCTCCCCACTCTTGCAGGCAGCCCGAGCAACACAGAAGGAGGAGCCCCCACACAAGCAGGGAGCACCATGTGCTTTGTCACCACAAAAGGACACCAGTCCCACCAGCAGGACTGGCTGGGCCCAGACCCCTAGCACTTATCCTAGCAAAACAGGGGTGCCAGTCCCCTCCTCAGCCAAGCCCAGCAGCCCCCACCCCACGAGAACATAACCCCTCCAGCACCACCACAGCTGCCACAGAGCTGCCTCCTAACGAAGGCCAAGCCCAAAGGACATGGGATGGAGTACAACAAGGTTAGAGCCACTCACTGTCCCTCTCGCTGTCCTTGAGGTCCTGGAGGCGGCAGACGTGGCGGCGGGGCAGCAGCAGGGTCTGGTAGGGCCAGGTGGCCCAGTATGGCACCACGACCAGCCAGTCCGTGTTCTCCACCACCACCCGTTCCTGCAGGGCAGGGCGCTGGATGAGGACACACACTGTCCCAACGCCCCAGGGCACGCCTGGGCACTCCCAGGGCCCAGCTCTCAGGGACTGGGCAGCCCACCCCAGCACACAGCCAGCTCCAGGGGAGGGGATATGGACAACAACCATGCTTTCACCTTTCGGCGAGCCTCCTGCTCAGCATACTCCAGCAGCATGGGCACGCCGTGCTGTCTCAGGTGCTGGCGCTGCGTCCCATCCTCCAGGCGCGCCTCGTTTGGGAGGAAGCTGCTGGCCCACACCTGGGAGGGACACAGGGGCACAGGGCTGGGGTGCTCGTGCTCCTCATGTGCAGGGGTGCCCCGAGTCACGCTGCCCATCTGCGGGTGCCTGCTGCCACCAGGTGGAGAGTCTGGCACGCGGCAGCCACAAGGGACAGTGCCCAGGAAGGGAGGTGACAGGACAAACACGGGCGTATCCTCGCTGCAAAACGCTTCAGAACCAGGGCAGGGGGATTGCCATGAACATCTTTCCCCAGGGTTTGTCGAAGGGTCACCCGGAGGGACCTGCAGTTTATCCAGGTCACAGGTGGGACAGCCTCACCTGGCAGTGGGGGTGCGGATTGGAGCAGCCCATCATGGCTCCCTTGTTCTCGAAGATCTATGAGAGGAGGAAGAGGTGCAGCCAGCAGGTCTCAGCCACAGGGTCCCCACTGCAGGCTGTCGGGGGGTCCCCAGCACAGCAGGGAAGCAACCCACAGGAGAACAGAGCCTCATACACACACACAGGAAGGCTCAGCAGGGCACAAAATAGGGACAGGAAACCCACACACAACTAAGACGGTTCCAACCCCAGGTGCTGCCAGAGTACCCAGCGCTGGCCCTGCACCTCCATCCAGAGAAGAGCAGCCCCCAGCAGCCCCACACCTGCACCCAGGGGTAGGAAGCACCCAGCTCGGTCGCCAGCTCTGCCCACGCATCGATGACGGCCCGGATCTCTGCCAGGGACATGAGGGGCAGCGTCAGGTCCGACCAGGGGTGGAAGCACATCACCTTGCTGTGGAGGAAACACACATAGCTGGGATTACAGGTGTCTCCAGAGACCCTCACAGCCCTGCTGGGTGCAGTGGAACAAGGGACAGGGACAAGACCCCCAAAAATGACCCCAAAATAGAGCAGATGTGTACAGAACAGGCACTGAACCAGCAGGGCAGGCCCAGCCCAGCATCATACCACAGATCCTGGACAAATTGTGTTCCAGTCCCTCTGAAGCCATGGAGGTACTTACCACACACCCCGGGCTGGGGCAGCTCGAAACAAGGGGTGGTTACTGTCATCTGGGGAAGGACAGAGAGTGGGCAGGGAGAAGGCGCTGGCGCAGCACCCATCCCTACCCAGGCCACCCTGCAGCCCCCCAGTACCCGAGTCTGGGAGTCCCCGGCAGCCTGCTCTGCTCCCCAAAGTTACCAGGCTCTGGAGCATCAGGCTGCAGCGCAGGGAAGTCATTGGGGAAGACGAAAGTGCCCTCGTACTGGGGGTTCACCTGCCGGGGTGAGAGATGAGATCAGGGTGGGAGGCGGTGGCAGGGGAAGCCCAGGCTCCTGAGTCCCTGGTGGTACCTCGCCGTTGGCCCGGGTGGCCCCGGGGCAGAGGGGGTTGTTGGGGTCCCAGCGGGACACATCCTCGGGGGGCGGCTTCTCCAGCTGACCCTGCCAGGGGCGCTTCACCCGGTGGGCCGACACCAGCACCCAGTCGTCCCGCAGCGGGTTGTACCGAACGTGCTGGTGCTCTGCGCGGTGGGAGAGGAGGAGCGGGGCGTCAGGGAGGGAGGGACGCGGAGGAGGCACACGCACCCCACCCGTAACTCCTCCTCAAGGGGCAAGCAAAAGGGTCTGCACCCCGCTTTATGCCCCGCCTTAGCTTCACCCCGTCCTCCCCGTCCCAGCCCGGGAGCCCTGCTGCGCTGCGCAGGGAGGCTCTCCGCAGCTCCCGCTTCCCGGGGTTGTGCTGGGCTCCGCCGGGGGTCTGGAAGGCGGGATGGAGAGAAGGCGGGGGTGACGGAGGCCGGCAGCCCCGTCCGTACCGCTGGCGCGGAAGCGGCCGCCCCGCTCCTCCGCCCCCGCCGGCCCTGGCTCCATGCCGCCCCGCTCCCGGAAACGCGGCGGGACCGGCCCCTGCCCGCCCCCCGGCCCGCCCCCCGCGCCGGCGCAGCCGCCCGGGCCGTGCGTGGCGTGGCCGCGGCGGGGGCGGTCCCGGCCCGGGTCCCGCTCCCGGTGCCGGGGCGGCGGAGCGCGGGATGGGCGCGGCGTGGGGGCGGCGGGCGCTGCGGGCCGGGCTGGCGCTGGGCGCGCTGGCGCTGGTGCTGCAGGGGCTGCGGGGGTGGCTGGCGGCCAAGCGCTACGAGTTCACCCCCGCCGAGATCGCACAGCTCGCCCGGCACCACGCGGGTACGCGCCGCGCCCGCGGGGACGCGGAGGGGCGGCTGGGAGGGGGGCGAGGAGGGATGGGGATGGGGATGGGGGTGGAGAGTGGAAGCGGGGACGTGGCGGGGAGCGGCGGCCTGGGCTGGAGGCGGGAGCCGTAGCGGGGGCCGAAGGACCGAGGAGGGTCCGGTACAGGGGGGCCGGGATCACGGGGGGAATGGGGCTGGGGTCAGGGAAGGGCTGCCGGCTGGGCCTGGGCAGCAGTACCGGGATAGGGAGGGGAACGGTACCCGGGAAGAGCAACAGGGAGCATGGGGGAATCGGGGTGGAAGATGGGACTGGAGCAAAGGAGAGATGGGGACCAGGGCAGCGGCATCACCCAGCGCCGTTGGGGCTGAAGCCCCAGGTGGGTCAGGGAGCAGAACTGGGCCCTGCGCTGAGGCTGGAGAAGAGGGCTGTCCCTGCAGGACGTGGGGTGTAAGGTCCGGGCTGCATGTCACCGGCACAGGGGCACTGTCACCTTGCTTGGGTCACCCATATTGCCCAGCACCTGGGATGGGCTGTAGGACTGGAGCACTCGGTGCTGCTTATCCTCTGTCCCCATCCAGGGAAGCAGTGGAGCCGGGTCCACAGGAGCTGAGGGCTGGAGAGAGGAGATACCTTCTCTAGGCAGACCTCTCTAAGTGTGTGCTGGGACCCTGTGGCTGTGCAGGGGATTTGGGGGTTGGTCGGCAGACCTTTTTCTGTGCCAGGGACTTACGGTGACCCTGGGTGCTGCAGGGCTGGACCATGAGCTGGCTTTCTCCAAGATCATTGTGGAGCTACGAAAGAAGCACCCAGGGCACATCCTGCCAGACGAGGACCTGCAGTGGGTGTTCGTGAACGCAGGTGGATGGATGGGCTCCATGTGCCTGCTCCATGCCTCGCTCACCGAGTACGTGCTGCTCTTCGGGACAGCTGTCGACACCGGGGGCCACTCAGGTAAGCAGGGGGACAGGGCTGGTGGCCAGGGAAGTTCTCTGAGCTGTTTCTTCTCCACTTATTCAGGTCCAACTGCCATGGCCATAGTGTGCCGGGCACAGAGAGCCCACTGCTTCGTTTCTTGAGTGGGGTGAATAATGCTGGAAAACACTCTCTGCGTGGGGACCAGCCCCCGTGGTGTCCCGCAGCACCTGCAGATCCCTGTGTGTGTGACATGCCGTGTGGCCAGGACTCTCCGCATCCAGCTGGCAGGCAATGGCAGAAATCTCATCTCCCAGTGTTTCAGCAGGAAGCAAATGCCAAGCAAAGTAGAAACAATGGGGCTGAAGGACAGCAAGCAGCCCGGGCTGGTGGTATATGGCTGTTCACACAAGCAGCTGGGGTACCAGAGCTGTCTGTGCTTCTTGGTGTATCAAGGCCCTGGGGCTGCCATCCTTCACCCCAGAGGGCTGCTACATGATTCAGACCTGGGCTCCTGCGCTGTCCCTGGCAGGGACACACTGAGCCAGTGTTGTCTGTCATCCCACAGGTCGCTACTGGGCAGATATTTCTGACACCATCATCTCGGGGACATTCCGGCAATGGAAGGAGGGGACCACCAGAAGCGAGATCTACTATCCAGGTAAGTGCAGCAGGCACGGTGCCCTGTAGGCTGCATCCATGTCCTTGGGGCACAGCCACTTGCTGTCGAAGAGGCCCTTCCTTGGAGCTGGCAGAAGCCAAGAGCTCGGGATAGGACAGTTTATGTCCCCAGTGGCACATCCCAGCATCTCAGTGGGTGGCCATAAGAGTAAAGTGAGCGAGGCTGGGGAAGGTTGGGAGGCTCAACCCTGCAGATTGCAATCCCACATCTCACATTTGGGTGTGAAGTGGGCAGCCACTGGGAGCCGTGCTGGTTGTGTGTTTTGGCAGGGGACACCATTGTGCACCAGGCGGGAGAGGCCACGTCAGTGCAGTGGAGCGCAGGCACCTGGATGGTGGAGTACGGCCGGGGCTTCATCCCCTCCACGCTCGCCTTTGCCCTTGCTGACACTCTCTTCAGCACTCAGGACTTCGTCACCCTCTTCTACACCCTGCGTGTCTACGCCAAGGGCCTGCTCCTGGAAGCCAATGCCTTCTTCAGCACCTTTGGGTGCTGAGCCCGTCTCGCCAGGGTGCCCTGCCAAGCCCAGTTGGCTCCTTTCCTCCCAGCCTTTCTCTCTTCCTCCCCGAGCCCAGGTTCTAGCAGAGGCAGCAGGAGGTCCCCTGTGCCTTCCCCAGATTGTTCTGTACTTCTCCACAGGCCAATGGGGTGCCGGGACAAAGGGACCTTGGCAGTCACAGCAACACAGACCACCAGTTCTCTTTACTACCTGTCTCTCCCTCTTTTCTATTGGAGTCACGTCCTGCTTTTCCATCTCTCGGGGCTGGAGTGGCCTTGCAGTGTACGAATACCCCGGTGTGCCCTCAGCATGCAGTGGGGGAGAAGCTGGAGCTGGCTGTCCCCAGGCCCCAAAAAATTTCCTCAGCTCCTGAGACGTCGGGAATGATGCTGCCCTCGGGGCAGGGTGCACAGCGTAGAGCAGACCAGAGCACCCCTTGCAAAGGTCGGCCGCGAAGTCCCCCGTCTCCCTGGCAGCCTGCCGGGACTGCGGGCAGCGCAAAGCGCTGTGTCCAGCTGGCAGCATCTCCCGTGGCTCCATCCCTGCTGATGTGGGTTGGCAGCACACGGTGTCACCCTGGCATGGGGCAGGATCAGCGCTGAGACCCCCTGGCAATGGGGGGATGCCCGGCTTCTGTGCTGGAGGTCCCCCCGGTCCCCTGTGTGTCGTCTGCCCTAGGGGATGGCTGGGGCTGGATGAGGGTCACCTTCCCATAGTCCCCTCCTGGCAGTGCCCCCCAAGGGGGAAACAACCCACCGTCTGTCGCCTTAATGGAGACCCCGTTCTGCGTGGCCTCTTGGCTATGCACATACCTACTGTGCTCGAGTGCCCAAATGTCTGTACTAGCTCAGGATGGGATCTCGCCTGTCAAAACGCTTCCACCGGCCGTGAGACCCCCTGGGGACAGCCCCTTTCCTCGGCTCCCGGCTTGGGATCCCGGCTGCCAGGAGAGTGCTCTGATCCCCCAACCAAACCCAGCTGTGGACCGTGCTTGCACCCCTGTGGCCAGACCCGTGTGAGCTCACTGCTTGGTGGAGGGCTTTCACCTCCACGCTGCTGCCAAACACACGTGTGTGTCCCTGGCCACCCAGGCCTGTAGCATGTTGCTCCTCCTGCTCCCTGGACTGTTCCTGTTCTGCTGACCAGCAGCCCTGCACACGGGCTACTTGTTAATTTGCTGACTGAAAAGAGTTACCAATAATAAAATTGTTCATCATCACACACTCGGGTCTCTGGAAGAGTCTCTGGAGCATGCTGAGCCCTTCCGTGGTGAAGGCCAGCTCTGAGATCGGCAGCAGTCCTGCTGACAGCTCGGTGTCCCTGGGGAAGTTGCTCTCATCTCACTCGGGGTCCTGGGAGCTGGGGGATATTATGTTGGGCAGGATCAGCCCTGTCTCAGCTCCCGGGGATTGGCAGAAGATGGTGCTGTTACTCCTCTGGCCACTGCAGTCACTGGGGACCAAAAGCGTGGGCTGGTTCCAGGTCCCTGCTTCCGTGGGGCTCCATCTGTTTGGGGGACAGTGCCAGTGCTAAGTCTGTGTCCCCACGAGGGTGGCTGGACCCACACATAGGCGGTGGTTCCGAGAGGTTTGCAGAGACGCACAAACGCATAGGTGTGCACACATGCTGTCAGACACGTCTGTGTGCGTGTGTGTGCGTGTGTGTGTGTGTGTGTTCACAGGTCTTGTGCATAGAGGTAAAATAGTTTTCAGGAGGGTGTAGGCACAACAGGTGGGAGTGGCACAGGTGCACACACGTGTGTATAGGTAGAACAATCAGGCGTCTGTCCACATGGTCAGGGCAGCTGCAGGTGTGTGAGTGCTGGGGCACGTGTGGGTAGGACATGTGTGCGTTTGTGTAGTCAGAAGAGTTTTGTTCGTGTGTGTGTGTGCGCGCCCGTGCAGGTGACACAAGTGTGTCGCGCCGTGCATCCGCACAGCCCGCAGTGCACAGGGCAGCAGGTCTGTACACCTGTGTGTGCACCTGTGTGTGTTGCTGTGGGCGGTGAGGCCTCCCTGGCCCCACGCCAGGCCCGTTCCCTGGGGTTTATCCGGGCCCCGCTGGGGAACGCGAGCAGTCCCAGCCGAGCCGGCGCGCGCGGCAAGGCGCTAACTCAGCAGCTCGTATCAATACCGCTCCACTTACAGCGAAGGCCGCGTAATGAAAATCCGATGGGCACGCTGGTGGGAGTAAATAAGTATGCCATTAAAATAAGAAAATCAAAGCTCTGGACAGGTCTTTTCTCTTGCCCATTGATTTCTTTTATTACGGAAATATTGCTGCTAAATAACATTAGTGTGAACAATCTCAGCAGTGTTTTCTGTAGCGCCCCTGTCAATAACTCCATCACGGGTGGGGGATCCCCCCCCCAGCCTGGCCACAGGGCCAGCAGCCCTGTCCATGCAGAAGGCTGCCCTGAGGGTGCCTGTCTCGGCATTCCCAGCTCAGCTGGGATGTGCCAAGCTGAGGAACCACACAGCACAGGGTGGCTCACGCAAGTGCCACCAGGATGGAGCTGGGCTCAGACCCATGAACCCTGGCTGCTTTGCTGCGGCAGGAGGGGTTCTCCTCATCCCAGCACTGAGTGCCAGGCATTCATTCAAGGGTCACCAAAAGCACCCCTTTGGTGTTTGCAAGCCTCTTAAACAGGTGTCTCCAGCGACCAGCAAAGGAGAGATGAGTCCTGGACACAGCATGTCCTGCAGGGTGTTGGTGCCTCTGCCCCTTTTTCCTGTGCCTCCTCATCCATGACTGTGTCCATGCTGGCCTGACCAGCTCCTGCAACTTGGCCATTATGTGGTTCTCATGGAGAAACTGAGGCACAGGTTGGAAGCTCATCCGCAATCACCCAGCTGCAGCACAGCCCCTGTGCCAGGGCCAAGGCTTGCACTCAAATTGCTCCTTTCCCCCTTGGCTGCCCAGGCACCCAGCATCCTTTGAAATGCCCACAGGAAGCAGGGACATCTTTGGAGAGCCAGAGGATGTGAGCAGGACACACAGGAAATATGCACCCTTTGGTACCCAGAGGCCAGATGGGACTCCAGGGCACCTCAAAGGACACCAAACCCTTGTGGAGTGGCGGCTGGAGATGGGCAAGGAGAGTCAGCCACAGGCACCTGTAACCCAGGTCTGGCTCTACCCCAGCCCCAGCTGAAGCAACCACGAGTGGCATCCCCCCAGAGGCATCACCAGGACAAATGCACATCGCTGCTCTCCTAACACCTTCCCCCTGCAACTCGCTTTATCTTGCTGTCCCTCCACATGCAGTGGGTATTGATCAGCCCGCAGGATCTATCTCTCGATTCCTCCTGCGGTATCTCTCTGCTCCAAGTATCTCTGACTCTGCTCCGCTGTCTGCTGTGCCCGTCTATACCTCCAGTATCTACCTGTGCCGCCTCAGCCGCAGCCGTCGATAGCCATTTGGGGAATTTCTCTCCAGCCGGGAGCATCACAAGACCCCCTCGGTGCAAAATGCTGAGCGGGGGGGGGGTGGAGGGGACACGGTCCTGCTTGCTGCCCTAAGGAGAGCCTGAGCACAGACATACTTCATGACACACCTGCAGAAAGAAACCCAGAGCTGCTGTTTTCACTGTGGAGGTTCTAGAGAGGAACGGAGTCATGCTGGTCCAGCTGGGACAGGTCCCTTGGTGGCCATGCCCAAGGCTGCACCCCATGGAGACCTTGATGTTGCCACAAGCTGGCCTACCCACATCCCCCATCCCTGGGTGCTACACTGACCCAAGCACCCCAACCCCTCTGCCTTGGAGAAGGGGAGCTTCCCCAAACACCTGGGTTCCTGTTGGGCCATGGAGACATCCTACAACCAACACCACGTCTGTCTCATCCCACCCAGCCCAGCTTTCAGTGTGCAGGGGATAAGGCACAGCCCAGAGCAGAGGGTGCCAGCACCCCGGCGTGCAAGGCAGCAGCACTGGGAGGGGAGGCTGGAGCCATGTGGGATGGGGTCCTGTGCAATGAGTCCTGGGGGTCATCTGGCCCTGTGGATCCCTCAGGAATGGGGTCAGGTCTCATCTTCCCAGCGGCAATTCAACAAGAATGCCAGCCACTGACAAACTAATGCTGAGAGGGACTGGCAAGCTCTGGGAGGTCCCTACCTCTGCTGCAGCGGGATGGGATGGGCCAGTGCAAGCTACAGCTGTCCAGCCCTGAAATAGGACGGCCGACAGCTAATTTATCTCCTGCGCAAAGATAAACAGCGCCTGGGGGCCCTGCGGGGTCGGGAGCTGCCCTGCTCTCCCAGGGAAGGGTCTGATTTTTCCAGGAGTGCCTCTCTGGTGAGCATACTGCACTATATCGAGTGCTGCTGAGGTGCCAGGAGCTCAAGGAGCCCCAAGAGTCACTAGCGCCATGACAGGACATAGGGCAGTTTCTCAAGAGATGCTCATGGGGGAGTTGGAGAGTCCAGAAGCACCAGTTTTTCCCCACAGAGGGAAGTGGTGAACGGGGCAGAGGCTCATCCCAGGCCATGGAGCCTGAGAGCAAAGTCAGTTCCTGCTGCAGCCATGGCCAATGGCTGTTTCTCCACAAGACACTCCAAGGAAAAGCAAGGACTTGGCTCATGCTGGCTGCCCTGACCTCTGCAGCACAAAAGTGGCTGTGGAAGGGAGAGCGCCACCAGCCCTTGGCACCCAAACTCCTGTCATCCCATGACACCTAAACCCAGTGCAGCAGTATGAAATCTCAGTGACAAACTGCTCTGGCTGTGAGATGGGGCCAAAGCCACCGTCCCTTGTGTCCCGGTGTTGTGGGATGACACTGCTCCCTGGAGATCTATGCAAACTATGCAAACCCTGCAGCTGCCCTGGCCAAAAAAGTCCAAGGAAGAGCAGGAACCTCCTTTGCCCCCTGGAAAAGTTTCCTCCACAGAAAGAGGGGTCAGGAAAACCTGGCAGGCAGGTAGGTGGAGGGAAAGTCAGGAAACAGTCTGGGGATGCTGTCGGCGGGCAGCACCCAGGGCAGTGAGGTGCTGTGTCCTCACTTCATCTTATATCCTTGTCTGACATCTGGAGATGCACTTGATGATACCCAGGTGGCACAGTTCACCCCACTGTAAGCAGAACACAGAGCAAGCCAGCAGCACTGAGCCACTCCAGTGACAGAGATCCATGTCCTTGTTCTGCCCGTGCCAGGAAGCCTGTTTGGGCATCCAGGCCACATTGCAGTCTGACCCCTTCAGCCAGGGGCCTGGCACCCACAGCACCCCTCACAAGGATCCCTAAGAGGTCCCAGCCTCACTGCAGGTCTCAGACCCCATCATGGGTGATGCTGCTGTGATATCCTGGCTCTTGAGGATGGAGCTCAGCGTTCAGCACTTGGAGCTTGCCGTAACACCCCTTTGTGCCTGCACACGGATTGATAGCACGAGTACACACACCCACTTGCACACGCCTGCCTGTGCACACAGCACACATCCCCACCCCTCCCAGCACCGACTGCACACACCAACAGGTGAACACACAAAACACACACACCCAGCTCCCCACGGACATTTGCAAGCGTTTATTATTGACCCCAAGAGCAAACACACTTGCGTGTGCACAGGCTGCAGGCGCTCAGCCCCCCGACAGTGCACACAGCCGCGCACGTGCACGCGCACGGCTACTGCTCCATGCGATGGACACACACGCTCCGCACGCAGCCAGGGTGTACACACAGCTTAAACACCAGGCACGCTCTGTGGGTGTGCCTGGGCTCCCATACAGACCTGTGTCGTGCACTCACCTCTCCCAGTGTGCACGGACTCAGGGGTGCACAGACACCCTGCACACACAAGCCTGGGGGATCCCAGAGTGCACAGACACCCTGCACACACACGTGTGGGGGATCCCAGAGTGCACAGACACCCTGCACA
>JACAXG010000165.1:269643-424887 GCA_018881555.1 Amblyornis subalaris | reverse complement strand
TGGGGGATCCCAGAGTGCACAGACACCCTGCACACACACGTGTGGGGGATCCCAGAGTGCACAGACACCCTGCACATGCACGTGTGGGGGATCCCAGATTGCACAGACTCAGGGGTGCACAGACACCCTGCACATGCACATGTGGGGGATCCCAGGGTGCACAGATACCCTGCACACGCACGTGTGAGGGATCCCAGAGTGCACAGACACCCTGCACACGCACGTGTGGGGGATCCCAGAGTGCACAGACACAGGGGTGCTCAGGCACCCTGCACACACACGTGTGGGGGATGGTTGTCCATCCCAGTGCACACACCTATGCACGCAGGCGGTTAATACACACACACCCCCCCCTTCTCCTAGCAGACACAGGTATCTACACACGCACACACAGACCCTCTAAAAGGTGTGCAATGGGTGTAGCACCCTGCACACACACGTGTGCACAAACCCCTCACACACTCTTCCTACGCACTCCCCTCTCCTCACACATCTCTGTGGGCACCCCCGGGCAGCCTGCACACGCCCCCATGCACTCCCCTCGCCCGGCACCCACACACAGAGTGGGGGTCGCCCAGCCCGCGGCGCCCCCTGCCCCTCCCGCGGCCCCGCGCAGTGCGGCCCCGGGCCGGCTCTCGGCGGGCCGGTCCAGGGCGATCCCCCGGGGCTGCCGCAAGGCCAGCCCTCCCCGGGTGACTCCCTAGACGTGCGCTAGCAAATGGGAGCGGGGAGGGGTGTTGCTGTCTGACTGCCACTTGTTGCAAAAAAAAAAAAAAAAAAGAGAGAGAGAAAAAAAAGGGAAGAAAGAGAGAAAGAAAGAAAAGAGGGAAAAATCCCACCCACCCTCATCTGCTGCGGAATAAAAGAAATATCGGCGGGCGCGGCGCCATGTGAGCAGCGGGCCGGGGCCGGGACCGGGCGGAGCAGCCGGCCGTGCCCCCCGGGACGGCGGGGCGAGCCCCGGGCGGCGCTCGGAGCCGGCGGCATGGTGGAAAACCCCAGCCTGGCGGCCAAACCCGCCCTGGTGAGGGACGGAGCGGCCCGAGGGGCCCCGGCAGCGCGGGGGTGCATGGCGGGAGCGGGGTAGGGGCACCGCGTCGGACAGCGAGCGGGATGAGGGTCCCCGGTGAGAGCGGGAGGAGGGTCCTGGGAGGACAGGGAGCCCCGTGGGACCTCTGGTGGGATCGGGACGGGGTCCCCGGCGGAGACGGGGCGGTGGGTGGCTCGGTAGGAGAAGGTTCCCGGTGGGACCGTCGGGGCGGAGGTCTCCGGTGGGACCGGGAAGGGAGGGGGTCCTCGGTAGGATGCGGTTCCCAGTGGAACTGGGGCGGGGGTCCCAGCAAGACATAGGTTCACAGCGGGTCCGAGCAAGGAGGCTCCCCGCAAGACAGCGACGGGGGTCCCGGGTCGGACCCGTCCCCGGTAGGAGCGGGGACGGCGTCCCGCGGAGGAGCGGCGATGTGGTCCCGGCGGGCCGAGTCTCCCGCAGGGCAGGGTGCCGGGTGGTTCCGGCGGGGGAGGCAGCCCCTCCGGCGGCGGGAGCCGCGCCCGGCGCGGCGACGGTTCCGCGGGCAACTTTTGGGCCAGGCCCCCGGGAGCGGCGGGGAGAGCGGGTGGGGTGGGGGGTGCTTCCTCCCCTCCCTCCCTCCTCCTCCTCCTCCTCCTCCTCCTCCTGCTCCGGCGGCGGCGCTGAGGCTGTGCCCTGTGCCCGCAGCCGGCCGCCCCGCCGCGGGGGCCGGGGGCGGCGGGGGGGCTGCGCTTGGCGGCGGTGATGGAGAGCCTGCAGCGGCAGCAGGCGGCCCGCCTGGCCCGCGGCCCCGACGGCGCTCCCCGACGGCCCCCGGCCGAGCCCTGCCCCGGCCCCGGGCCGCCGGCCGCCGCTCCCCGCCGCCGCCCGGCCCCCGGCCCGCGCCCGCCGCCCGCCGCTGCGGAGGAGGAGGAAGACGAGGAGGAGGAGGAAGACGAGGAGGAGGAGGAAGAAGGGGAGCCCCGCGACCCACCGCCGCCCCCGCACCACGAATGGACCTACGAGGAGCAGTTCAAGCAGGTAAGGAGGCATTGCTGCCCCGGCACCGGCTGCTCTGGGCAGGGATCCCCGATGTCCCCCCGTGGCCCCCACACTCGAGTTCAGCATTCCCTGAATGGACACCTCTCATGCCCCCCACTGCTCCCAAACCCTGTCTGCGTCCCACCCTAAATGGGCAACACCACGCCCCAGCCCAGTCCCACCCCAAGCAGACATCCCCCACAGCCCCATTAACTCCAGACATTATTGCAATGCCACTCTAAAGGAGAACCCCCCGCAGTACCCATCCGCTGCCCTCGAACGTCATCCCAGGAAAGTACAGTCAGTGCAACCCAGCATCCTGGTCCTGGGTCCTCATACTCCCTAAATGGGTACCTCCTGAATGCTCCTCACTGCCCCTGTCCCTAAGCCCTATCCCACCCCAGTAGGCATCGTCATGTGCTCCCCATCTCCCTGCTACCAAACCGCATCGCACCCCTGCTTCATGACCCCACCTTTTCAGTGCCCCCTACGCCTGTTCACAGGCCCTGCATCATGACAGGGTGCCCAGTGTCCAGGCGTCTCCCTGCGCCCACCCTGATCCATGCCAGCTCCATCCCTGGTGCTTTCCAGAACGGCTAAAACAGGCTGACCCCTGTCCGCGGAAGTTTTGTAGGGATGAAAAAGGGCAAGGGCTCTGGTGTGTGGCTACCCCAAGGAGCTGGCGAACCATGGAGCTGAGTTCCCTTGTGTCTCTGCAAGGGCCAGGGCATGTTATGGCTGGTCAGTGGGGCTCACTGATTTCCTGCATTGGTGTGTGGAGCAGCGCACACACCCTGTCACCTCATTCCTCGTGAGCATAGGGGAGACCTTTGTCCCACTGAGTTCTAGTGCAGGGAAGGGGCTTCAGGGGCTCGTATAAAGGACGGAAGAAAGGTCTCCGTGTATTTAATGTGTGTGGGTCCCACTGTGTTGTGCAATCACTGGTTTGCACACAGCGGGTGCCACTCCATGCAGGGGTGTAGGCATGGAGTGCACAGCACCAGGGCAGGTTTGCACACCCTATGTTCTCAGCTTTATTGTGGGGGAGACAGAGGCACGGTGGATAACAGGGAAGATGTGTGGCAAGGGGATAGAACAGACAGAGGTGTCCCCATACAGCTGTTGTGTGGCTTTTTAGGACGGCACTGCTCAGGGACGGGAGGGCGGGGGCACTTCCTTCTCATCCAGTTCTGGTGGGAGAGGAAGGGAACAGCAACAGGGACCCAACTTTTGGCTGCTGTGGGGCCATGCCGTTGCCTTTTCTGTTTCAAATTGCTCAACACGTTGTTATTTGGAGGGGCCAGGGCTCACCCCCCTGCCTGCAGGGATGCTGCCAGCGCCTGACGCTGCCTTGAAGCAGCCCGGAGAGGGCCGGGGTGGGTGAGCTACGCAGACGAAACAGCTCGTCCGGGAAGTGTTACATTACACCCCGCTGCACAGAAAAAGGCTGACTGTCCGGTTCCCGGGGTCAGCCGGGAGGTGGGAAGCGGCTCCTCCCTCCCAGGAAGGCTAGAGAAAGCATCCCCGGCATTTCTTGTCCTTCAGCCTCCCGCCCTGCCCCTGTCTGGGGCTGCCTGTGCTCCTTGTGCAGGGCGGGAATGTTGTGAATACTGGGAGAGAGATGGCAAGAGAGGTTGGGGTGCAGGATTAATCCTGCCACTGCTTCCCAGGGTGAGAGCTGGCTCCTTCCTTGTTGCTGTCTTTGATTTTTTCCTGCCCTGCTTGGAAAGGTGATGGACCCCTCATCTAGAGACCCACACCTGGGTTTCCTACCTGGTGGCATGTCACAGCCAGCCCAGCGAACAATGGGATGTTCCACTACAGTTTGGAGCAGACTGTGGTACCAGCTTGCTTTGGGGTCTGCAGGGTGGCTGTGACTCCTATCCCTCCCCTGTGATCATACAGGAGGGGACATACCCCTGCCTGAGAGGGATGTGTCCCTGCTGGGCGCTCCCCAAGCTGCAGGGCTGTGGCTCACCCAGCCTGGGGAACAGGTTCTCCACTCTCTGCAGGGACTGAATGGGGAGGGTGGCTGTGCTTCAGCTTTTGGAGGTTTCCCAGGGGCTTGGCTGTGATGCTGTGGGGGAGGTGGGAGAGCAGCCTGTGTCTACTGGAAAGCTGCTGGGGCAGTGGCAGTGTGGGCATGGAGGTTCTGGAACTGGAGAGAGACCCCTGTAGTGACTAGGGCAATGTTTCCCACCAGGACTCCCTGCTTGAAACTGCCCCGAGCCACCGTGGCATCACCCAGGGTGAGTTTCAGGGTTTGTCATTACTGTCATCCTTCTGGACTGGGGCCACAGTTAAGTGAACAGGGACCACCAAATCCAGGCTGTTTTGCAGAAGGTGGGCAGAGTCATTTCCCCATCGCTCTGCAGTGGGGAAGTTGCCTTGATGGGGGAGGGGGTGGGAGGTTGGTGCAGGACCAGCCGGGGAAGGGTTTTCACACAACGCAGTGGTGCTAAAAATGGGAGCAGAGGTTGTTGTGGACAAACCCATTGAGGGTTAATAGGCAAATTCTCCTTTGCCTAGAGGAGCATTTTGGGGAAGTACCCCGTGTGTACCTGGTTTTATATGCTTCCTGAGACACTGGCTTGGGGAGGGGGGGCTGGCCAGACCTTTGCTCTGACCAGGAGGGCCACTGTGATGTTACGAGGTTGAGAGACCCCCTCGCCCCTGCCTCTTGCATCAGCCCCCGGCGCTGGTTTATGTACATTGATAAGGACACATGGGTAGAGAGCTGGGCAAAGGTCTGGGAGGTCTCCACACCCAGGGCTGTGAGGCAGACCCAGCCCTGAGGTGGGGGGCACCAGGTGGGGTCTGACCGTGCACTATCCATGAACCCCAGCTTCCCTGAAGACTTGGGATGTCTCCAAGTTTTAATTCTGTGGTGCTGCATTACTTTTTACTTGGAGGGTAAAGGTAAGAGCCTGGCACTGCTGGTGCCAGCTCAGTTCCATGAATTCAGCTTTCCCCCTAAGGCAGCTCTGCATATACACAGGGATGAGTGCCCTGGTTTCCTCCGGGTAATGGAAGAACAGCACCAGAACTCGGGGCTTTCTTCGCCATCCCCCAGGGTGGGAGGGACACAAATATCTGGCTTTGCATCCAGCTCTCTATCAGAGAAGTCTTTGCTGGAGGGAGGATGCCCTCCCTGCCAGGGCCCCACCAGCATGTTCACACCCATCTGGAGTTGGGGGGATCAGGATCTTCTGAAGTTCCTTCGTCCCCGCCCAGGGGCAGCTGCAGGGCTGTGAGCCCCAGCCAGCCCTTTAGGAACTCTCGGGTGTCTGGTAGCCTCAGAAGTTAGTTTGGGGGTGCCTGGTTTTGCCAGCAGCTGTTTGCCATTATCCTCAGCCTAACCCTGGTGTGGCTGTTCCGCCTGCCCTGCATGTCCCTGATGCTGGCAGTTGCCTCTTGCACCCACCCATCTGTCCTTTGCATGGATTTAGGGAGGGCTTGCCCAGAGCTGGGAACCAGTGCACTTGCATCTCAAAACCTGGAGGTGTGTGCCCCGGATTGGCTGTAGCCACAGACCTCCACCCCATGCCTTGGGATCATCCCAAAATGGGGTGGCAGGGTCTGTGGTGTGTGCTCTCCTGTCTCTCTCTCCATTGCTTTCTCCTGTGCTGTTGACACTGGGGATGGAGGGAATAGAGGCAGGAATATCCAGGGAATGGAGGTGGCTCAGGAGGGAGACACTGAGTAGAGGGTAGTGGTCTCCATGCCACAGCCCGCTCCTCACCTCCAGCACATCTTCACTTTAGGTGCAGGAGCAACAACTGAAGGGCTCCCAGGGCTAAATTAGAGGGTCTCTGGTTACGCTGCAGAGGCAGGGAGGGGGAATGGACACAGCGTGTTTGCTGCTGTCCATGTCTGCCTGGAGGCTCTCCTGTAGCAAACCTGCAAGCAGAGCTCTGCCCCTAATATGGGACCACCTGCAGAGGGGAGGTGGCATCAGCAGCAACGGTCAGTGTGCTAATCCCTGGAGCTCCAACAGCTTTGGCAGCCCAGCATGAGTGCAGGGCACAGGACAGGATTGGGGGGCTGCTGGGGTGTGCCTGGGAGTGCGCACAGAGGTGTTCTGGGGGTTGCGTGCACACAGACCACCGCGAGTGTGTGAATCTGTATAAATGCCTGTGTAAGCACAGGGGTACGTGCGTGTGTGTGGACCCACGTGAGTGCCTCTGTGTGTGGGGATCCTTGGGAGACCCTGTGTGTCTGTATGGATCCACAGGAGTGTGCAAAGTGAGTGTGAACCCACGTAAGTGCTGGAATGTGTTTATGGATGTGTATGAGCGTGCAGGTGTGTATGGGCCCATATGGCTGTAGGTGTGTGTAGGTGTGTGGATGTGTGTGCCCACACAAGTCTGAACACACCCATGTGTGTGACAGGCACACGTGTGGTGTCCCAGTGTGTATGGGCATGTGCACGCATGCACCAGTGTCTCCGTGTTGGAATTGCATGGACCCGTGGGTGTTTAAGGCAGGGTTTGAGGGCTAAGCCCCCTCCAAGGCCAACCCTGCGCCTCTTGCCCAGCTCACACAACAATGCTGAGCAGTCCTGGTGGGTGCCACTCCTCTGCTCCCACTGCTGCCCCTCAGGGCACTTCCCAGCCTCAGGGAAGCCTGTGGGATGCTTAGAGCCTCGAGAGCTGCCATGACACTACCTTCCAGCCAGGGGTCCCGAGGGTCTGGGATTGGGCCTTCAAAGAGGAGGTGTAAAAACTACTTGAGGGTGTGAGAGTGAAGACACTGTAGAGAGGACAGGAGCACCGTCAGGAGCCTGCATCTGCCTCCGGCTGCCTCCCCAGCTACCTCCCTGAAATCGGATGCCAGTTGAGTCTTCGGGGAGGATGCACCCCGTCACCAATTTGGGCCTCCGATAATCCACTAATTGGGTAAATAATGGAGGTAAATCCCTGGTGCTGCCAGCTGGCTGGGCAGGGCTGCAGCAGGGAGGTCGGGTCTAGGGTGGTGGACTCTGGTCCCAAGAGCATTTCGCAGCCCATGTGCACAGGGTGGAGTGTGTATAGGGTTGTGTGAGTGTGCACAGGGGGCGTGTGTAGGGTATGTACGAGCATGCACAGGAGAGAGATGTGTGTGAATGTGCACATGATTTGTGGTTGTGCATAGGGAGAGTGTGTAAAGGGGATGGATTGATGGAGGTGCACAAGGATTGTGTGTAGAGGTGCATAAAGTGTGTGCAGGGTCTGTGCAGAGGGGAGGCACATACAGGGGCTGTGTGAATGTGCTCGTTGGGGCTGTTTGTCCGGGAAGAGCGTGTCTGGGGTGAGTGTGCACAAGGAGAGCATGCACCCATGTGTGCATCTACAGAGCAGGCTGCAGTGTGCGTGAGTGTGTAGAGGGTGAGCAGAGGGTGAGCAGACTCCACATAGGGACTGTGGTAGCCTGTCCCCTAGAGCACAGGACACCCACCAGAGATGCTTTTGTTGGTCGGGCTGTGTTCTCCCCTGTAGGCTGCAGCTTGAGGCTGCTCCATCGTGGATCCAGAGCTCACATCGTGTGCGTGTGGCAGGGTATGAGTGAGCACCAGCCCCAGATGCTCTTTCTGCTCAGGCACACAGCTTTACCAGCGGCCGAGGCGGGGGCCAGGGTTGCTTTCACAAGGGCCTATGTGGGGTGCAGGGGGCCACCGACCTTTCCTCCCACATCATCCCTTCAGAGAAGTTGGAGGAAGGGGATGGGGCCAGAGATGCATGGTGGGGAAGAGGGAATGAGCAGCCAATGTGCATCCCAGGCATGCACACAGCCCCCCAGGTATGCACCCCCATACTCACACAGCCCCACATAGACCCCAGCGTGTGCCAGCACATGCCCTCTGTGCACACCCATGCATGTGCCGTGGGGGTGCCTGTGCATGTCCCTCGAGGACACCTGGGGTGGTGCTGGTCGTGTTGGGCTCTCATGGCTCTGATAAACCCAGAAGGCACCGAGGGTGGGGAGAGTTGGCTTTACCACGTGGCGTGGTGCTGGTGATGGAGCAGAGTCCCGTGGCTCTGATCACCCTGGGAGGGATTGAAGGGGAAGGGTGTCCCATGGCTTCAGTCACCCAGGGAGGGATCGGGGTGGGGGCAGGACAAGAATGGAAGGGGAGCAGAGAAGGAGGGGAACGCAAGGATGGCGGGGGAGGCAGTGGCGTAGCGAGCGCCGGTGGGTCACGGAGGTTAACCCGAACAAATCCGCTCATTGACTCCCTGCCTGCTCAGCCGTGAACAAGTAACAAGGGGCTGATCGTGGGGGACGCGCGTGTGCTGGGAGCCAGCACCGCCTCCCCTGTGCCGCAGCCCCCAGACGGGACGGCGGCCATGGATGGTGCCCATGGCAGCACCACACAGCCGTGGGCACCATGTTTCCTCTGGCTCCGGCCCCCCATGCCTCAGTTTCCCCTTTGCAAAATGTGCTGGGCAGAAGGCTGGGGACCCTGTGAGCCCCCCACTTCACCGCGGGGCCAGGCTGCGGGCGGGGGGCTGCAGTCCCAAGGCCGGCGCTGCCAGCAAACCTTGCGCGGAGCCGGGTTAATGTTTGCAGCAGGCAGCCCTCCCGGGAGCGGCAGCGCCGGCTGCGGCGGGGAGGGGGGTTTTAATGACCTGCCGGATCTGCCGCATTATCAGCGCTGATTAAACCTGCCTGCTCTATAAAGTGCCGTTAAATATTAAGCATGATGAAAGGCTTTGAGGGGGAACCACGGCATGGGGAGATGTCCCCAAACAGAGAAGTCCCCGCACTAGTGGGGTAATGGCTGAGGTTGGTGGTGTTGGTGTGGGTGAGCACCCTGGCACCCGGCGGGGCTGTGAGATCAGGGGAGCAGCGTCTCCCCAAGAGCCAGCAGTGCCTTCCAATGCAGCCGCCCATCCCGGCAAAGCCGTCCCGTAACCATTAACTTATTAACAACTGGTGGCGGAGGCGAGTGGTGCCTTGCAAGGTCAGGGGGTGGTTTGTGCCTAGCGGGGAGTGAACTGCCCCCCAGCTCTGGCAATGGGGATGGGGAGGAGGGACCCACAAGCCCTTAGTTCCTTGTGTGTGCCCCATGGCTGGGGGGGTCTGATTGTGAACACTTGTAGGATCCCTGCACCCCAGTGTGCACAGGGCTATGTCTTAACTGGGAATAACCAGATCCCATGGTTACCTGCAGGGTAAACTGAGGCACCACTTTCCTATCCCTCCTATGCCAGAGTGGGCGGAGGACACCCCAGTACCTGGGTGCTTGGTTGTGCACCAACCATCTTCCTGGGGAAGGATCTCAGAGGCAGCAGTCAAGCTCTGGAGACTCCAAAACAGTGCATCAGCAGTCAGCCACCTGCGGTGTGTGGCTGCACCTCGGTAGGCTGGGGGGTGCAGGGACACGAGCATTACCTGGGCACCCTGCGTGAACAGTGGCCAGATGGAAAAATTAGCAGTGTGGCTAATCAATGTGGTGGATATTAAGCGGCTCAGGTTTGGGGGGTTTGCGAGGTGGGGGGGAGCTGAGCAGGGTCCAGGATCGATGCAGCTCATATTAAGTGGATTAAATCCTGGTTGCTGATCTGAGCCCTCACTGCCAGCAGGAGGTGGCAGCTGAGCGGCGGCTGTGGGGGTCCTGCTGAGATCGCTTTCCTTGGCAGCAGGGCCTGGGGGGGGGCTGTGTGGGGACTCACCAAGGCAGGGCAAGCTGGAAGTGCCTGGGGAGTGGCTTAGCACCTCACCACATCCTTCCTCTGTCTGGGGTGTCAGCTGGGCTAAGGGGTCTCAGAGACCCCAGCTCCATCCCTTCAAGCCCTGCTGGCTCCAGGAGAGCCATCTCCTGGGTGAATGAGTGGTGCTAACAGTGTTATTTAATCGTGGGGAGAAAGAGGAGGAGGAAGCACAAGGTCTATTCACATCCCTTTAATAAACCATGTTCGACCCGCTGACCTTTAACCTGCCTGACAAGCCCCGTTATCCTCATCCCTTAAGGAATACAGACGTCGCCATGGCAATGGGATGACAGGAGGGAGCAGGTCCCAGAGCTGCACCCGGGGTGGGATGGGGGATGAGGCCACACTGCTCTGGTCCTGCAGCAGCACCCAGGCAGCGGTGCCAGGTGGAGGTGGGGTGGTGCGGGGGTTCCATGGCCAGTGAGATAGCCAAGCACTGTGGATGGGGTCCCCGAGGTAGGCAGAGCAGAGCTGTGCTGCGCACCGGCGGGATATCGATCCTAGGGCTTGACAGTTTAATACTTCTGTTTATAGAGGAATATAGTTACATCGATGGCGTTAAATGAGTTACTAATTATATCAATACAAACACGATTAAAAGGGTCCTTGCTCATAGGTCACCGCAAGCAGGAGCTGCTGGTTGTGTTGCACAACTGCCCCCGGGCAAGGCTCAGACCACTGCTCGGAGGCACACGGCAGGGGGATGCTCTGGGGCAGAGTGCGCCCTTGTGAGGTCAGGGGTGTTCATCCAAGTGGAGTGCCTGTCTGCGGTTGTGCCTACATGTGCAGGACTGTACATCCCCTTCTGGAGTTCTGTGGGGCTGTGTGTGCCCATCTGAGGTCGAGGATGCACATATGGGGTTGTGTGCGCACATATGGGGTTGTGCATGTCTGTCTGGGGTTGTGCATGCATGTATGGGACTGTGTGTGCCCAAGTGGGGTTCGTGTGTGCCTGTCTGGGTTTGTGTGTGCCTGTCTAGAATTGTGTGTTCTGTTCTGGGAATGTACATGCCCCTTCAGGGTTGTGCATGCCTGTCTAGAATTGTGTGTGTATATATGGGCCTGTGAATGCCTCTCTGGGGTTGTGTGTCGCAGTCTTGGGTTGTGGGTGTGCGTGTGGGGCTTGTGTGTGCACATACAGCAATGTGCATGTTCCATCTGGCATTGTGCATGCACATTTGGGGCTGTGCTTGCCTGTCTGGGGCTGCACGTGCCCTCTGGGATTGTACATGCCTGTCTAGAGTTGTGCATGCATGTCAGGGGTGTATGTGCCTGTGTGGGGCTGTGTGTGCCCCTCTGTTTAGGGCCTGTTTAGGGTTATGCATGTACATATGGGGTGTGTGCCAATGCATGTACATACGGAGTTGTGGATGTTCCTGTAGAGTGGTCTGCATCCATGGAAGTCTGTGCCTGCCCACCTCGGGCTGTGCATTCCCATGGGAGTCTGGGCACATCCAGATGTGCCTGTGTAGGGATTTGTGGCTGTGTGGGTTGTGTGTGCATGTGCAGGCTTGTGCACACTCCTGTGGTGTTCTGCGTGTCCCTGCGGGGCTGTGCACACTGATGCAAGGCTGTGTGTGCTTGTGTAGGGTTGTACGTGCCCTCTCAACGTTGTGTGTGGCACTGGGGGGGATCTTTGTCCATGTACAGGGTTCTGCTTATGCTTGTGTGGAGTTGTACAATGCCCGTGGGGGGTGTGCACACCCGTGTGGGGTTGAGTGGACCCACACAAGGCTGTGAACACTTGTGGGGTTGCGCAAGCCCAAACGTGGTTGTGCATGCCTGTGTAGGGTTGTATGTGCTCGCATGGGCTTGTGCACACCCATGTGGGGTTGTGTCGGCCTGTGTGAGGTTATGTACACCCAGGTGAGGCACGTGTCCCTGCACAGCGGCTGTGCATGACCCAGGAGACCTCCTCTCCTGCCGGAGCATCCCCAAATCTCCTGGAACACCCGGTGCATCCCAAGTGTACCCAAGGGCCCTGCCAGCTGGTCCCCTGTTACTCAGCTCTGCTCTTGTCTCCATTTAAAAGCTGACCTTTGCTCCCCATTTGATGTAACGTGTTTTTGCATCACAGTGCCCCACAGATAAAAGGTTAGAGGTTAACAAACAGTGGAAAAATAGAACCTGGCCCTTGGAGGTCATGCTTGTTTTGGGGGCTAGAGTCAGTACCAGCCCGCTACAGGTGGAATCCTGCCTGCGTCCATGGGAGGAGAAATATGAGTGGCACTCAGGGCAGAGGTGTGGGTGCTGAAGCCCTTCCACTGGGTGACCCTCGGGAAGGCCATGGCTTCACCTTGCTGTGGGATGAGCAGTGGTTGCCAGTTTTGGGAGTTTGCTCCTCCCTTGACAAGCCAGATGTCAGGGGATGTAAAAGCACTTGGTGTGGAGCCCCTCCAGAGGCAGGGACGGGCAGGGAAATGCAGACAGAGCCTGGCTGACACAGCCTTCCTGGGGCAGAAATCAAAGCGGCCTCCTGGAGCTCTGCTCGGAGCCTGACCTAGTTACCGTAATCAATGGCTCGAGGAGCTCCTGGAAAAGAGCAGGCAATAGGGAAGGGGCACGGAGCAAGGCAGGGAACACCACTGTGGAGAGGGACACGGTGCTGGCACTCAGGGGTTGGACACTCCAAGAGCACCCAGATGCAAAGAAGGGATGGAAGTGGGATCCAGAGAGCAAGGACGCAGCACAGATGGATCTCCGTGGAGCCAGGCAGTCAGCACTTGTGGGTATGGTGTGAGTCTGGCAGTTGCTCCCATAGATGAGGTTAGGGACAGGCAGTTAGCACACGTCTGTCCCTGGCAAGGGACAGGCAGCTGGCACCCATGAGTTCGATGAAGGACTGTGTTAGGTGTGTCTGTTCAGTGATGGGAATCGTGGGGTCTGTAGAAGCATCCCTGCATCCTCACATCTCCATGTCCCCGAAGTTCTTTCATCCCCACATCCCTACATTCCCAAGTTGCTGTATTCATGCGTCCCTATTACATCCCTTCATCATCCCATCCCTCGTGTCCCCCGAGTCCCTGCAGCCCCACATCCCTATGTTCCCGTACCCCTGCATTCATGTGTCCCCATGGCATCCCTGCATCCCCCATCCCCACATCTCCGTGTCCCTGCAGCCTGACGACCCTTAAGCACAGCTCCCTTTATCTGTCTGGTGAATGATGTGCTATGTGGAGCAGGGGTGTGCTCCCTTTCTATTGGTTTTTAACGGCCTTTCCCAGCACAATTGTTTTTTAAACGACTCTATTTTGTGCCTGACTTTGTTTTCCAGCTTGCATTTCTTTGTATATGTTTTGGAAATCCATTCTGGACTGCTGAGTTTTGTTTCTTTTCAATGGCTTTAAATTCTTGCCGGGCTTGCTGGGAGGAATTGGTGTCTATAGCATCTTCGATTGGTGCTAATTTTTCCTTCATGTGCTCTGACTTTTACTGCTGGGCCATCGATCTGGCAGGCTCCAATTTGTCATGGTCACTCAGGCACTGTGCTGGAATCAGGCGAGCCCGGACTTTCGCACGGAGCCGGCACTTCGAGTCCCTGGTGTAGGGGCTGCACTGGCCTCCACAGTGCTGTCCCTCAGCTCAGCCTGGGGTTGTGTCCATGTGTCCATCCAGCAGACAGTCATGTGTGCGTGTCTGTGCAACCACGTGCACACTCACGGGCTTGCACATGTGTCTGTGCACCCACAAACTTGTGCTGCATTTACCAGGGGGTCGATAGCCCTGCCACCCCAGTCGAGTGGGGAGCCCCAGCAATTGCAGGTCCCTCACCAATGCCCAGTGCCATGCCTGGGGCAACGTTCCCTGCCCCAGGATGGAACCAGCATCTACTGTTCGAGTGGACATGTGTCCCTGTGAGGGATGAGGGCTGATGAGGATGCTGATCCCATGCTGGGACCTTGTGAACACCAGCACTCAGCAGTGCCGGGAGGCTGCTGAGCCACAGTGGAGCGGAGCATCCCGATCCCAGTGTCCTGCCTGGGGGCCGATGCTCCTGGGCTGTGATTCTTCCACTTAAGAAGGTGAGGGGCAGGGGAAACTGAGTCACAGAGTCAGCATCTCTGCAGCAAAGATAAAAAATAGCCAAAATAGTGGTTTGTGGGGAGCCCACACCAGACCCCAGGCACGGGGATAGGCCAGTGCTGCCAGCCCAGAGGCTGTGTCAGGAGATTCTATCAGTGGTGCACAGAGAGCCTCTTGTTGCTGGAAGAGCAGGCAGCTGGGGCCAGGGGTGATGCCAGGTCCTGGCACAGGCAGTGTCCAGCCCCAGGCACTGCTCCCCCTGCCAACCTCACCCACATGTGCTGGAAGCACTGACCCCTCTCTCTCTCCTGCCTCCAGCTCTACGAACTGGATGAGGACCCGAAACGCAAGGAGTTCCTGGATGACCTCTTTGGCTTCATGCAGAAGAGAGGTAAAGGTGGATGGCTGGGGTGGGTACCATGGCCACCCCTGCCTCAGCTGCCGGTGGGGGCCTCATGGCTCAGGCTCTGAGCTGCTCCATGTCTCTGCGAGACCCTCAGGCAGGTCCTGCGGTGCTTCCCCTGGGCTTCCCCCCAACCCTAAGGTGGGGCAGCTGTCGATGCCGAGCAGGGATGCCCACTGGAAACGCCCGGTGGGGATGGCCATTAACATAGCCCTTGGTGACAAGCGTTAGCAGCACTCGTTAATGATGCCCATTAGCAGTTTTCAGGACGTTTTAGCGGTGCCTGGTGGGAATGCCTTTGGCAGCGCCCATTAGGGCTCCCCATTAGCAGCGCCTGGTGAGGATGCCCACCATCAGCACCTCTCTCAGCAATGCCCACGATGTGCGGGAGTGGAGCCAGGAGTCCGGGCAGCGCCGGGCACCCAGGGGTTAAGGGCTCGCCAGCCAACCCATCCTCATCGGAAATCTTTGCTATCGGCATGGGGGGCCGAACCGGCTCCCGGGGACTCGATAAATGCTTTAACCTTCGCCCTCCCTGGCCGGGCCTGCGACAATTAAAAGTTGCCGAGCGCGGGCGTGTGGCCGGCCGTATTAATTAGAGCCTTTTGCTGGTGTGTGGATTAATGAACAAGCCGCTCAATAGCCAGTAAACCCCAGGCAGAGGTTAATGCCGAGCTAATTAACGGGGAAAGGCTGAGGGGGGGTGCAGGAGCAGCGGGCTGTTTGTGTGTGGGGTGAGGGAGGGCAGAGAGGGGTAGTTGCCTGCGCACTCTGCCCGTGGGAAGGGTGGTGAGGGTCCCCACCTGCTTGTGGGGCTGCAGAGATTGATTTTTTGTGTTGGGCTGGGACACCACAAACTTGTTCCACTGACGAGTGTGCTGTGGGTGGCTGGCACAGCCATGGGGCTCACGCTGGGGCCTGGCTGGAGGCAGTGGATGGGCTGGGTACTGCCCCATGTGTGCCCCCTGCTACCCCTGGCCCTGGTGCAGGGCTGAGGGGAGCGAGTGGCAGGGTCAGTGCTGCCTCGGCCCCCCAGCATCCATCAGCGGCAAGATTCATGGGCTGTTCTGCGGCTTCATTATCTCTCTCTCCAGAGCTAATTAACTCCCTCGCTATTGGGGCCGGGGCTAATTAAGTAAGTGCCTGCTGGTGTGGGGAGAAGGGAGGGAGCCTGATGCTTCCCTGACAGTGCTACTCCGCATCGCTCTGTGCCCGGCTGTCCCGCTCCAGTGCCCTCTATCCCTTCCATCCTACATCTCCTCCAAGTGGATGCCTTCCCCCTGGGGAGGGCAGGCAGAGTGTGGGTGTACAGCTGCAGGTATGCAGCAATGGTGTGCACAAACCTATTGGAGGAGACAGGGATATTGGAGTCGGATAGCAAAGGGCTGTGGGGCAGGGATGGCCTCCCAGGGTTCGTCACTAGCTGGGTAAGAAGCAGCACCCAAGAGCCCTTGCAGGTGCAGCTGGGTCACCCAGAGGTGCATGAGCAGGGGGCTGTGACACCCAGGCTGTGTCCCCAAGGTGGCCAGGAGGGATTGATGCCCACGGGGTGAGCCCTAATGAAAGGGACGATGGCTCCTCTGCTGTCTGTCAGGACGGTTTCCGCACTGACATTTGTCATCAGAGTGCAAAATTAATAGGACTGAAAAATGGGTTGTGGACAGCCCCAGCCCCTCTGAGGCCACCCCATGGCACAAGGGCACAGCTGGCCCTGGTGGCTCATGGAGGTGATACCATCACCCCTGTCAGATACTGAGGCACCTCATGGCCACACCCCAACTTCTGTGGCACCCCAAAGTGGTGAGCTGATACACAGGAGGACTATTTCTGCATTTGCTTACTGGGGTCTGCAGGGCCCCCCCCATTTCCCCACCAAGCCGAGTGCCCTGCTGATAACATGGGGCCATTAATCAATCAAGGCGCTAATTGCAGCACCACAATGGCTCTATCACCTCCCTGGGCTTTTGTGCCCCTCGCCCTGGCTGGGGCTGGGGCCATCACTCTGCGGGGACGCAGACAGGTGCCTTTGTCAGTGGGACAGGCATCGGCCCGCGCCCCGCGCAGCCCCGAGATTAATGGCGAGCCACTTCCATTAGCCACCACGGCTGGAGAGGGGAGAAGAGGGAGAAAAGTCCATGGGCCGTTGACTGAGGGCTGAGACCCTGCAAACTTGTTGGCATTGGGGGTGGGGGAGGGCCCTCAAACTGGGCTCCCCCGAGGTGACGGGACTGGTGCCAGCAGCCCCGAGCAGGGCTGTTGAGGGACCAACAGCAGATATCAAGTCAATATCTCTGCCTTTTTTCCCAGGAGGATAAACTCCTCTCCCCCTTCCCGACCCAGTGAACAAAACAGACACACACACAAAAAAAAAAAGTTAAATGAACTCAGTAAAAGAATAAAAAGAGCTCATTTTTCAGGCTTATGTGAAGAAGCCAAGCCAATATCAGGGCCATAAATTAGGGATGCTGGAGGATGGCGGTGAATGACGGCTTCGTTTGAGGGGCGAAGCGCAGCCGTGACAGCCTCCCTCGGCCAAATGGATGGCTTTCCGATACTGCCTGTGCCCCGCCACCTCACAGGAGGAATAAATATGGGGTGGAATGGCACAGGATGGGACAGTGTGGGATGGGATGCGGTGCTTGTGCCTCCTCTGCCCAGCTTCCAGGCAATGCCCAGACCATTGCCGCAGGGAGCAGAGTAAGGCTGTGGGGCTATTTGGGAGTGCTGAGGAAGTGGAAAGAGGGTTGTAACCAGACCTCGTGGCTGTGGAGACCATGCTGGTCTATACTGGGCTCACATAACCCTGGTGACCCCATGTGCCCTTACCCCATGGCCTTGGTGAGGGGGATGATGCTGGGGTACCAGGGGTCGGGTCTCCACTGAGGGCAAATCCTCTTCTCTACTGAAGAGGATTTGGGGTCAGCCCTCTTGAAACAGGGCACCAAAGGCCTTTAAGCAGTGGAGACTGCTGGGGGCTTCTGTTGGGTTGAGAATTTCTTCAGGAGCTCTTGGGAGAGTCAGTCTGTATGGGGCTGGAAGAGAAAACCTCTCCACAGAGAGATCATAAGGTGATTGCTTACAGAAGGGTTGTGGGATCATCCCTCTTCAGAGAGGTTAAAGGGTGGATCCCTTTTTAAAGTTTAGATGGAGTCTCTATGGGGCTCTGAAAGGGCATTACAGAGTGAGTCCTTCTAGGATGCTCTGAGAGATTTTGTAGATTGATGCTCTACACAGAGAATTGTAAGAGAACAACCTTCTTGAAGGGGGTCTGAAGCAGGCACTTTGCCCATGTGGCTCCACATCCCAGCTGAGAGCATACATGGCCCCACTGATAGCTCCATCAAAGGCGACACTGTGCCGACATGCTGGGGTCTCCCTGCTTGGTGGTACAGAGTCCCTCTCCCAGGCACCCTGGGGTCCTTCCTGTGCCCCACATGCCCATGGGTGCACACCTGGACACGGAGAGATGCAACTCCCATTGTGGGAGGGGGGAGAAGTGGGTCCTGTGTTTCCAGGTAATAAGGGCGCCTGTGGGCTCCCCCCACACCCTCTTCTGTCTCCTCTGTGCATTCGGAAGGGACACCAGTGAACCGCATCCCCATCATGGCCAAGCAAGTGCTGGACCTGTACACACTGTACCAGCTGGTGACAGACAAGGGCGGCCTGGTCGAAGTCATCAACAAGAAGATCTGGCGGGAGATCACCAAGGGCCTCAACCTACCTACCTCCATCACCAGCGCTGCCTTCACCCTCCGCACACAGTGAGTGCCTGGCAGCGGCGGCGGGTGGGGGGCAGCTGCCCTGGGGCACCTCCTGGCTCAGATATCCCGGAGCCCTGAGTGGGGATCTGACATGGACTACCACAAAAGTACTGCCCCTTCCCAAGGGCTCTTTGCTCAGCACAGGGCTGGCTCGGAGGTGCATAATGCTGGATCTCACCCTGGCTCTCTCCCCCTGCAGATACATGAAGTACCTGTATCCCTACGAATGTGAGAAGCGGGCGCTCAGCTCTCCCGGAGAGCTCCAGGCTGCCATCGACAGCAACCGTCGGGAGGGGCGGAGGCAGACTTTCGGCACAGCACTCTTCAACTACTCGCCCGCCAGCACCCCAGCCCTGCTGGGCGCTCCCAAAATGCCTCTGCCGGCTCTTAGCATCTCCACACACAGCTGTGGCCAGCTCGGCCAAGTGCACACTGTTAAGAAAGGTGGGTGAGGATCCCATCTGCCCTGCGGCAGTCGTCTCTTCCCAGGAGTGGACAATGCTCCAGCAGCAGGGGTGTTCCCTTCTTGTTCTTGTCCTTTTTGCTTGGGGAAAACAGGAAAAATTTTGTTCTTTTAGTCCCTTTCTGGGACTGAGAAAGGTTTATTTCCCCTGGCTTTGGAGGAGGACTAAGCCAGATGTTGGGAGTGGTGGCCTGCCCCATTGTTGGTGGGGTGGAGGTGGCACTAGCTGGGGACGGTGAGGTGGGGCGGCAGTGGGGGACCCGCTGAGCTCTCTCGGTCATTGCAGAGGACGGAATGCTGGCGGCATCAGTGCCGGGGCGCATCGCTATCCCAGTGGGACTGGCTGGCCACCATCTCACAGCAGCCCAAGCAGCAGCTGCCTCACAGGCAGTGGTGCTGGAGCAGCTGCGGGAGAAGCTGGAGACAGGGGAGCCCCCAGAGAAGAAGGTGGCCCTGACAGCGGAGGAGCAGCAGCGGCTGGTGCAACACGCACTTCAGCAGAACCTCCTGGCCGTGGCTTCCCAGTTCCCTATGAACGTCAAGATCTCCAACCGAGGTAACGACATGCACCACCTCAGCCTGGGTCATCCCATTCCCTGGTACCCAAGGTGGGAGCAACAGCAGCGACTAGAGAGGAGCATGGATGCCCAGAGGGGCTGGGTCCCTGCTTATCTGTCTCGGACAGGTTCTTGTTTCTGTTTCTCTTAACACTCATATTGGTATTTCCTTTCCCCAGATGACAGACAGGAGACCGCATTGAACCTGTCCACCAACGGCATTAGCAGTATCAACATGTCAATAGAAATAAATGGAGTTGTCTACACAGGTAAATAGAAGGGCCGCTTGGCCCGTGTAATTGCGGCCGGGAAATCCAATAACTTATAGCCACTGCCTGGCCAGCAAGTCCTTCCTTCAATCTGATGTCTTTACTATAAAATCCATGGTAATGAAGTGGCAGGGCCTGGGGAGAGGGGGCAGGAGAAGGAGGGGGTTGACAAGGATGAAAACTGGCCCAAAGCAAGTACTAGATATGAAGGGCCAAAGTGGGGGATGGATAGATGGACGGATGGACAGGATCTGTCTGAGAAGTGACCCTACACCTAGAGTCATCCCACACCCCAGGATCCTGCAGGGAGGGCTTGGATTTGGGGTCACCCCAATGCTTGTGTGCCCAGGGGGTCTCTGCCTGCGTGTGAGGGTTGCCTGATGGCAGAGCATGGTGTTGGGTGCAGGGAAAGAAGTTGGGGTGCTTTGCTGGAGCAGAGGATCCTTCGGGATGCTGATGTGCACCCACCTCACTAAGCAGCTCATCCCATGTCCCCCATCTCCAAGCCTGCCCTGCTGAGACACTCCCCACTTAAAATCGATGGCTTTGCCTTCAGAACTTAAATATTTAACAAGCTGGAAAGGTCAGGGCTAATCAGCATGTGGGGCTGCCAACCAAAAGGGCCCGGGCCGCCCCACAGGCTGACCCATGCAGGTGAGGATGACTGGGCTGGGGGAGCCCCCATGAGTGTTGGTCCCATGCTGAGGGCCCCAGCCTGGGTGCTCGGTGCCAGGTGACTGGATCCCCCAACCCTCGACTTGCCCTAAACCACTTCTCTTGCTCCCCAGGTGTCCTGTTCGCCCGCCGGCCCTCAGCCACCTCGGCCTCTGGTGGAGGGAGCACCCAGACCCGTCTGAACCCCATGCCTGCCCCAAACCCACTGCTCCCAGCCTCCTCTCAACGCCACACTCCCACCAGCACTTCGCCATAAGGCAGATGTGCCCCCACCCTGAAAGCAACCGCGGGTGCCCAGGGTGTGGGGGGCTGAGCTGTGGGACCCGGCTGGGCTGCCAGGGTGGGATGGGGGACCCAAAGGTGCCTCTTGCTGCAGTACTGAGCTGTGTCCATGCAAGGCTGTGAACACCCATGCGGGCCCTTTGTCCCTTGTCCCCACGCGTGCCCTCTGACACACACACACACACACACACACACACACAGACACACACACACATGTACACACACGTGCACACACACACACTCTCAAACGTACACACACATACTCACATGTACACGCACACACACACACATGTACACACACATATACACATATACACACATGCACACTCACACACAAACACACACACACGCACATTCCTTCCCAAGGGGCTACCCCACAGGTGACCCCCTGTACATCTCCTGCTGCCCTGCTGCCTGGGGCTCCCCCCGGGACCTGCATGCTGCATTTCCTACGTCCCGCAGCCCCCAACCCCTCTCAATGCACGTGCTGCTGCCCCTGTACACACCTCAATGCATACACTGCATCCCCTACACACACCTTTGGTGCCCACATTACCTCTCCATGAACACCCTCCGTGCAAACACTGCAGGCACAATACTTTGCAGCCCCTATAAACCGTAGCCCCTATACACTGCAGCCCCTAAATATATATACTGCACCCCCTACCCACTGCAGGTGCCCCTACCCAGCCCTCCTGCGCTGCCTGGGCTTGCTGCCCCTGCCCTGAGACACCCCCAGGGTGGTGGCATCTCAGCCCCCCAGGTGCTCAGCTCAGGGGGACTACCCTGGGGGGGCAAATAATGGGGATATTGGTGGGAATGGTGGGGGTGGAGCTTATTGGGGTGGGGCTGGGGTTGGGGTTAATGTCGGGGTGGGGGTTGTTGGTGGGGGGAGGGCAGGGAGGCCCAGCAGAGTCCCCCCCACCACCAAAGACTGCCCGGGTGCCAGCGTCCCCAGCCAGGTGGCAGGGAGACAGAGGGCACTCCGAACTACCTCGTTGGGGCTGGGCGGGCGCCTCCTCCACTCGCTTGGGCCCCAGGGTGCCAAAGCAGGTGAGCGAGGAGCAGCGCTCACCTCTACCTCAGCGCGGGAGGCCCGGCGTTGCAGGCCTGTTCCCCGCGCTCCCACCGCAGCTGCGCGACTCCGTGTTAAAGGAAATTGATTAAAGGAAACAAACTTCTCAACCAAACCGGTGCCAAGGGTGGTATGCAGGGCACAGTGCCACCTGCCACGCTCCAGGGCTCAGTTTGGGGGGTGCAGGACAACCCCACAGCCCGGGATACTCTGGGTTAACTGTTGCAGTGCCTGAGGTTTCACAGCCCACCTCGTGCTTGCCTCCAGCACAGTTTATGGGAGCTCTGAGTTGCAAACAGGTGCCCTGTGGCCACCACAGCCAGGCTGTGGGGCTGCTTGCCCCCACGAGCTCTCAGTGGCAGCTTGCATGGGTGGGGATCCTATTAGGGATCCTATTAGGCTGCCAGTGCTGGGAAAGGAACATGGCCCTGGAGGTGCTGAGACTGTGGCCGTGGGGCTGTGAGGTTGTACCTGGTGAGATGCCAGCAGTGCTGGGCCAGCCTGGCACCTGAACAGTGCCCACGGAGGACACAGGTGACCCCGGTGGAGCTGGGAGGCACAAATACATATAATGGGTGGTCACTTTTGCTCCCGTGTACAAACTGGGTGTGCACATTCACACTGTCACACTCAAGCATGTTCAGATATGGACTTCCACATGTGTGCAGCCACCTGTACATAAGAGAGGCACAGGGGACACCCCTGGGGACAGACACCCCAGCCAGAGGCAACCACGAAGACAGGTCCACCCCGGCATCAATTAAGCCAGGTCCGTGGCACCCAAGGGGACAGAAACTCCTGTTTGAGAGTCCCCACTGAGGAAAGACCCAGCCTCTCACGGACAGCTACAGTCCCTCGGGGACACACCCAGTCTCCCGGGAACTGCCCCACCTCCCCGGGGGCATCCCTAGCCCAGCATCCCGGCCACATCCCCAGCCCGGAATCCAAGGGCAAGGGGACACCCCCAGCCCCTCGGAGGCAGCCCCAGCCCGGACCCCCGAGCCCACCCAGGCAGCGCGGTCGCTGTCCAGGGTGCTGCACGAACGCTGCCCGAGCCAGACCTGGCTTAGGGACACGGGGGTGACACGGAGGGTGGGGGGGTCACGCTGGGGACACGCTGGGGACATGGTGGTGAAACAGGACCCCTGCAGAGAGGACCGTAGGTCTGGCCACCGGGGCTGGGGGGAGGTTCATGAAGGAGGGGGGTGTGTGTGTGTGTTTGTGAGTGTTCCAAGCAGAGCTGGAGTGGGATTGATGCAGCCTTAATTGGGGTCTTATGTCCCTTGTCACTGCTGTGAAGTGCTGGCCACAGCTCATCGAGCACTGCAGCCCCAGGGAGCCGGCAGGGCACATGTGGACCCGCGTCCCCACTCATTACCAGGCTCAGAGGGTGATGTGTGTTTCCGTGCCCCCTGGGGAGCCTGGGGACACAGCTGCTGTCACCTGAGTAACCAGCCGTGATTGATGCCCGCTTCCCCATGTCCTGCAGGGACTGTAATTGAGCAGGAGGGAGGAGGCGGAGGATGCGGGGACAATCCAGCCTAGCCAGAGGAACACCGATCCAGCTTCTGTGATGGGCTGGGGGCAAGTGGCTGCAAGTGTGCCACTGCAGGCTCCAGGGATGGGGACACGGTCAAAGGCCTCCTCTCCACCCCAAGGAGCAGGGGACAGGCTCCCTGTGCTGGGCTGTGGGCAGCCAGTGCTGTGGCTTCAGCTCCATTCCAAGGCTTGCATACTGAATGGGACTCTAAAGGGTGGATGAGGACAGTTCCAAAGCCCCCAGTGCTTGAGTTCCAGAACTGTCTGCGTTTCTCACCTCAGGGCACTGGGTGGTCTGGGACCCTCTAGTACAGGCATCTGTGTATTTGGGGCACTGCCCATCATTCTGGGCACAGGCCACAGTAGGGCTCTAAGCACAGACCGTCGCTGTGTGCACAGCCCCCGGCCCCCCCTGCAGCCCCCGGCCCCTTCTGCAGCCCACGGGCACTTCTGCTAATGAAGCCATTTCTATTTGTCACCTTTGTGGAACAAAGCTCAGCTCTTCCCCTCTGAAGATCCCGGTTATCGATCCCCAGAAAGAAAAGGCAGCGCACACGGAGCCTCAGCCTGCTCCTGCTGCCTGAGTGCTCTGCACTGCTCCTGCAGGGTGGTTTGGGGGGGCATAGGGGCCGCTGGGGCACTGGGCTGCCCCACAGCTCCCTCCTGCATCCTGGCAGGCCCATGCAATTCTCAATAGGAACACATCTATAAGAACAAAGATTTTTCGGGGTATGGTGGGTTTAGCTTTCAGCAAAGGGCAGTGGGAGTGTCCCCAAAGCCATCCAGCCCACATTACCAGCCATATTAGCAAAGTACTCACTATTAACAGGTGGGTTTTGTCTAAAAGAGTGGCCTGGAACCTCGACCCGGTGTTCCCTGGTGCCTGGGGTATGGCAGTGCAACTCCCAGCCCCACGTTCATCCCGGCCCTGCTGAAGACACATGGGCATGATGGGGCAGCGCCAGGCTGAGCCCTGGGGTGCAGGGGGTGACATCAAAAGGTGCTTTGAAAACTCACAGAATCACAGAATCATCAAGGCTGGAAGGGACCTCTAGAGATCAGTCTAATCCCTCTGCCAAGGCAGGGTCAGCTGGAGCAGGTGACACAGGAACATGTTGAAGGTCTCCAGAGAGGGAGACTTCATGCCCTCCCTCCAGTGCTTTGCCAACCTCAACGGAAAGAAGTTCTTCCTTCTGTTTTAGTTTATGGCCCTTCCTCCTCATCCTGTTACTGGGCACCACTGAAGAGAGTCTGGTACCAGCTTCTTGGCACCCACCTTTGAGATATTTGCATGCATTAATTAGATCCCTCTCAGCCTTCTCCAGACTGAACAGGCCCAGCTCCTCCAGTCTCTCCTCATAAGAGGGATGCTCCAGTCGCTTAATAGTCTTTGTTGCCTCTGCTGGACCCCCTCCAGTAGCTCCTTGTCTTTCTTGTGCTGAGGAGCCCTGAACTGAACACAGTGTTCCAGATGTGGCCTCACCAGGGCTGAGTAGAAGGGCAGGATCACCTCCCTCCATCTGATGGCCACACTCTCCCTGTTCCACCCCAGGATACTTCTCCCTCTGCGGCTGGGAAACTCCCTGGACTTTTTTCTGTGGAGGACACCGCTACTATGAATTCATTTCATCCCTGTGAGAGATCCATGTAATTGTGAGTGCCAGCTGAAGGCAGCGGTGAGGCTGGGGTTGGCCGCAGCATTCATTAGTGCTTCTCTTCTTCACCAGCGTCACCCGCGGCAGTCGATAGGAGAAAGGTGAACGCGGGCAGGCAGAGGCCTGGGGGAAAGCCCGCGGCAGCCTTCTGGATTTCAAAGGGCCTGCATCCACACGGATCGCTATATCAATTCCTTTTAATACGTCCGAGTGCCTCTTTCCTGGAGGACCACGGCGGAATGAAGCTGCCATCGACCGCCCTCCCGGGCGGCGGGAGGGCGGCAGGCCTCCCTCTGCAGTGCAAATCGCCATCGACCGCCCCGCATCCTCCGAGAGGGCCTCCGCACCGCCACCCGCGGCCTCCCCTCCCGTCTCCATGGCAACCGCGGTCCTTAGCAACGCGCCGCCGTGGCAACCGCCGGGGCGCGCCGGAAGTGAGGCGCGGCCGCTTCCGGCCGGCACGAAGATGGCGGCGGGCGCGGCGGAGCTGCGGCGGCTGCAGTGGCGGCTGGAGGACCTGGAGCAGCGCGTCGGCCTCGGCGCCGGGGGCTGCGGGCCGCGAAAGGTGCCGGGGGGCGGTGCGGAGACCGGCCGGGGGCGGCTGGGCGCGGCCCGGCGGAGCCTGGGGTGCCGCGGCCTGGCGGGGCCTGACAGCCCGGTCTCCTCCCTCTGTGCCTCTGCAGGTGGCGGACGAGCTGGTGAAGGTGCAGGTGGCGCTGAACAATATCGCCGGCAAGAGGGAGAGGATCAAAATCCTGTTTAAGAAAAGTGAGCGGTTCTCGCGGCGGGGGAGGAATCGCGGAGGGCGGGAGGGGGGAGCTCCAAGCCCCCCGTGCGGCGTTTCCCTGTTCTAAACAAAAGCGCCTTCCCCACACCCCGTGCGATCTGCTTTGATTTTGAGCCCTTATTTTGCGTGTTTGATACAGAAATAAGTAGCTAAGAGAAGTCTTTGTGCTCACGATTCTCCAGCTCAGCTGTCGAGGGTGGGAAATGGGTCTCTGCAACTTGTTATTTGCTCTATGTCCATCTGCCTGTGTCAGTGCCAGGATTTTCTCTGCCCGAAATGCAGCCCCTGAAGGTTCTCCGAGCATTAGCTCCTGAAATGAATTCCTGCTCTCTTGGACTTCTTGGGCACGCCGGAGTAGCTCTGCCCTGTGTGTGTGGTGGGAGCAATAAGGTTCACAATCCGTGGACAAATCTGGGGAGCTGCCTCTGGACAGGGGAGTGCTTTGTCCTGCAAAGCTGTCTCTTGGCCAGGTTTTCCTGTGTGTTGTTACAGCAGGAGCAGGGAGCGTAGGTGTGATCCTAGTCTGCAGTGGCTGCTCAGTATGAAAGCATAAACCGTGTATTTGTAGATGATTTTACAGGCCAGGATGGAGGGCTGTTGGCTGGTTTTGTTCCGAGAGTGGGAGGAAGCAGATTTCACCCACCTTTGGTATCACTATCCAAACAAAAAGCAGCTGCTGCCGCTGTCCCTAGCATAGTGAGTTTCCTGGCTTGAGCCATTGGTCAGTTCTTGGTCACAGGGCTCCAAAGTCATGTAGAAATTAATGAATCTGAAAAGAAAAAAAAAAAAAGCCTGTAAGTGAGCAGTGTTTGCAAAGTAACCTGATACACAGCATGGAGGGAAAGTTGCACTTATGAATACAATAACATCTCCTCTACTTTTTGTCTCCACACGTGTTTATCCCTCCAGTTGAAGATGTAATAAAATACCTTGACCCCCAGTACATTGACAGGATGGCTGTTCCAGACGCTATGAAGCTGCAGTTCATCTTGGCAGGTATGGCATGAAACAAGGGGAAACAGGAGGCTTTTGTAGCACTGCAGAAGGTGTCCTTTACCTAAGATGGATCGGGATGGATTTCTTTTCTTCAGTTGTAAAGTGTGGAAGTATCAGAGAGATGGTTTGTACAAGGATGTCTGTCACCCTGAGTGCTCCCTTGTGCACATCCACACCTGCAGTTTTATCAGCTGTGATCTCTCTTGTATTGATTGTTCAGTTTAGCCCTGAATTAATCAAAGGTTGGTAAGAAAAACTGGGGCTAGAATGGTTTTCCTCACCCCACTTCCAGTATTATTCAGGCCGTGACAAAAATAGAAAATGTTTGGGTGTGTTTAAATACCTCTTAGCCATGTCTTCTTTTGACCCAAAGAATTTAATTCAGTCTGTGGTAGTATAGTCTGTGAATGGAATTTCGTGGAGTCTTGGAATGTCAAGATGTTAGAAAGGACCTAAAGGACCATCCAGTCCCAACCCACTCTGCCATGGGCAGGGACAGCTCCCACTAGACCAGGTTGCCCAAGGCCTCATCCAGCCTGGCCTTGAACACTGCCAGGGATGGGCATCCACAACTTCCCTGGGCAACCTGTTCCGGTCCCTCACCACCCTCACAGTAAAGAATTTCTTCTTAATACCCAACCTAAATTTCCCCTCTTTCAATTTGTACCCATTACTCCTTGTCCCATCGCTACAACTTTTTAGAGATTCTCCTTCCTGAAATTGGTGTGAGTCAAGACCCAGGGATGAGCAGCACGAAAGTGTGAATAAAATCATGAACAAACCCTTTTCTGTAGAGCTAGATCAGCTGGGAAAGTTACCACTACTTGTGAAAAGCCAAAGCAGCTTTTTGTGTTTACTGATGTTGCTTCTTGTCCATTCCCAACCAGAGGAACAGGCTATTCCTGCCCGTGCAGCCCTTCTGGAGCAGGTGAAGAACCTCCAGCCCATCTTGGACAGTTCCAGTATCCAAGGTATGCGCGTTCTTCTTGAGCTGCTAATGACACCCACTGAGCTGTGGCCTGTCCTGTTTTCTTTCTTTTCTCTTGAGCCTGAGACTAGAGAAGAGGACAGCTTAGTGGTGGGACAGTAAACTGGGTACAGACTTGGTGCTGTGTCTGCTCCTCCCTCATGCTGCTCTGACCTCCTGTGGAAGGTCAAGGAGGGGATAGAGTAGCTTGTGGAGCAGGCTAGAGGCAGCAGTGTGGCAGAGAGGGTGGAGACTGGCAGGCCACTCCTTCCTGTGAGCTCTTTTACATCCAGAACATCCCTGTTCCTGGCATAAGCAGAGATGCCTTTTCAACTCCTATCCAAGTAGTTTACTCTGATGTGGTTCCTGAGTAGTTCTAGCTGTGGGCATCCGTGAGCTTGGCCATGTATAGGGTAGTTAAGTAGACTTTTTAATCCCATAGAAAGTGTATCTGTGGGGTGGGGCCACTTGCGTTGAGTGAGTGGAGTTCTGCAGTGCTGTGCTCATGGAGGAGGAATGGTCTTTATTTTGGGAACTATTCCCGTGTGCTGTAAAACAACCCAAACTGATTTCTCCTCTGTGCTTCCAGCGGTTCCTGACCACGCCGCCAAACTGCAGCGCCTCTCACAGATCCACATACAGCAGCAGGTACCGTGGAATTCCTATCAGTCCTGACTAGCAGGGCATAGGAACCTTTTGCCAGTGGCTGTATTAACACTCTTGTATTTGCAATTGCTCAAGTTGCTCATTTATGTCAGTTTTTTGCAATCCCAGAATATGCGTTCTACAGTCTTAAAGTAATTTAAGTACTCCGAGGGGGGAAAGCCAGGATTTGTGGTGATTGAGTCAGAGCTGGAAAATCATTGGAAATTTGCTGACCATAACCCTGCTCAAAACAGAGCTTTGAGTGACACATAGTAAGCAACAGTGGGTTGAGCCATCTGCCATTCCCCCTTTCACTGAGATACTGAGGTGAAGCATTGCACTCTCCTAGTCTCTGGAAGGCTGTTGATACTGTCACCCTGTCACTCTACCCTTTCCTTACCTGTTTGAGCGCTCCTGGAGCTGGCAGTAAGTAGCCTGGCCAGTTCCTAATGGTCCTTTCAGCATTTTGCTGTGAATTTCTGCTGTGGGGAAGCAAAGCCTGGATGCTGAGGAGAGGCAGGCAGCAGTGCAAGCCTGGGGGCTTTGGTGCTTCATAGCACTGGTGCTTGTGACCTTTCTCTTGGCTGTGGAAACTTGTACAGCTGCAGTGAGCAGCCACTGCCAGGAGCTGAGCTCTAATCCCGGTACTGGCCTTGGATGAGCGTCCCCCTGTGCTGTCAGAGACTGGGAAGGGTAGATGTCCTTCAGCTTATTTAGTGCTCATGCACTGTGGCTGCCCTCTTCACAGGAGAAGCGTCACGATCTCACTGACAGCGTCAAGACACTCCTTGAGGACTACAACAAAATGGTATCCTTTGAGCCTCGGGCCTGGAACAGCTGAACTGCCCCCTGAGCTGCCTCCCCTGTCAGATCCTGTTGGATCTTCGGCCCTGGGGTTTAACAGCCAGTGCCCTTTCTGATGTGGTGACACCTGCATCCCTGTCCTGGCTGCATAGGATCCCAGTGCCGAGGCACATCCCAAAACCACAGTGGGTAGGGCAGCTCTGGTCTTTTCTGCGGAAAGCCCTTGCCTTGCAGTGGCACACGGTGTTCAGAAGTGCCTCCTGGACTCCCCTGGGTGTTTGGTGCTGTGCAGTGGCTCAGCCACTGGATGGTTTGAATGGATGTAGGCTTTCAACAGCCTGGTGCCCTGGGCCTCTCCCTCTCCCAAGGAATCGGGATTGTAATGGTACTGTCAGGGTGCTCTGACCATGAATTCTTCCTTGCATTTTCCACATTTCTTTCCTTAAGAGTCATGTCCAGACCCTGCTTCTCTCCAAGCAGTTTGTGCAGTGGAATGAAATCCTGACACGGCTGGAAGCGGCCAAGCAAGCGAAGCCTGTGGCAGAGTGATGGCAGAGCCTGGAGTGCAGCGAGCCAGGGGCCCCTGAGGCACAGCTCCCACCCTGCTGGTCTCGGCTCCTTCCCGCTTGGCGTGAGCATGCTGGAGTGACACGGCAGGATCCCAGGACACCTGGCTCAGCACTGAGCTGTGCCAGCCCCCAGTCAAAGCCATGCTGCTCCTTAATCTGCCACCGTTCGCTAATCTTGCACTTCCCTGAAATGCGTCTTGGTTTGTAACATATTTAAAAGTCCCTTTCTGCTCTTACTGTGGGCCACAGTAAAGTCCTCGAACGCTGACTGGGTTGTCTGTCTCTCCCTGGGTGTAAGGACTCCTCCTGGCACAGACTCGGGGGTTTTTCTCCAGGCAGTGATCTCCTGGCAGCCTCCAGGACATGGCTGGTGGTTTCTTTCAGCCTTGGGCTGAGGGCAGGTAAACCCCTTCCAGACCCACAGCCTTCCCATAGACTGTGGCATACGCTCTTCGTGTTCATGTGAGCTGCCTGTCCGCAGGGAATCTGGCCTCAAGGAGCTTTTCTCCCATCTCTTCTCCCATCCTTGTGCTGAGAGGAGGCAGTGGCTTTTGACTGTACCCTGCCTCTGCTTTCATGAGGCTGCTGCAAGCCAGAGCCCGTGCTGGCTCTTTCATTTTCAGAGAGGGGCACGAGCTGTGCTTTGCCTGGTCTGGCCATAGCCTGGAGTTTCCAAGTTTGAGGCCACGCTTTTGGAAGGGTCTCAAACCCTTCATGCTGGTGAGGCAGTACTGACCAGCTATGTGTGACTTGCGGGTCCTGCAGGAATGGGGCAGGATCCCCACGGGGAAGTCCAGAAGAGCTTGCCTGTCCCTGTACTCTCCCTGGTCAGCAAGCTCACCCGTGGTCAAACCACAGTGGGGCTGGAGGCCTGTGGAAAACCCCCCCCCGGGTCTCTCCAAGTGCCTGTGGAGCTCAGGTAATCGTGGGAGCTTGCGCTCACACACGCCTTTCTGTGGGTGCACACAAGGACACTGGGTGTGCCTGGTGCCAGGGAGAGCTGGAAGTGTCAGGGGGAGTTGGAGATGGCCAGGAAAGGCTGGAGTTGCGCCAGCTCCCGCTCCATCCCCCGGCTCGGCCGCAATGCCTTGTCCCGCGCGGTGGGCGTGCCCTGCGCCTCGCCCCGCCCACGCCAGCGCCCGTGACTGATGGGCACGGCCTCTATGCCGCGCCCCGCCCACCCGCCTCGCGCCTGCGCGCGCCCGCGCGCGCCCGGCGCCGGCCGCCATCTTGTGGCAAAGGGCGCGCTGAGGCGGCCACAGGTGAGCGAGGGTTCCGCACGTCCCGCGTCCCACCCGGGCATCCCTGCATCCGACCGGCGCCTTCCCGCGTCCCGCCGCGGCATCCCGGCTCCCCACGGGCTGCGGCCCGGCCTCCCGGGCCCCCAGGCACTGGTGGTGGCGGCGGCCGTGTGGGGGTGAAGGGGGTGAGGGCCTCGTGTACTCCCAGGTTACGGAGCGGGGGCCGTGTCCCTGCGGGGAATGAGGTGCGGGAAGCTGGGTCTGGGTGGAACGGGATTCAGGAGCTTACGAATAACAAAGTGCTGCGTTCTTAAACGCCTTGGGCTGTGTGGTGGGGAGGGGGAGTGCCCTGGAGAGGTCAGACTTCGGCCAGGATGGCAGCTGCCTTGGCAGAGAGGGCAGTTGTGAGACCGGACCTTTCTGTCTTTCCCTCGAGAACATCTTTCTTTTGTTCCTGCAACCCCTGTCTTGGCATTTCCCCTGTGTCCTGCACTGTTTTACTCTCAGCCGGGCTGGCCGGGGCCCCATGACCCTGTTTCTGTAACACGAGGTGCTGTAGGTGGGCTGTGCCTGAGTTCATCCTGTGCACGTTCTGGTGCAGCTGTGGCCAGCATCCCGCGATCTCTTTTCTCAGTAACCCTAACTCACTCGTTTGTTCCATCTTCCCTTGAGACACAGTTTTTTATGTCGCTCTGGTTAGGCCCACCCCACCAATGCTGTTTCTGTCACGGCCTGCCTGTCGGGGCTCAGGCTGCCCTATGGCAGTGTTCACACTGTAGGTACATCCTTACGAGGACTGGGCTAATATTTTGGTTATGCCTTTTCAGGATTCCCAACTCTGATAGCTCAGAGTGCCCTTCAGAGGAAAGGTTGTAGCTAATTTTGGTGATAATTTCTTTCAGTGTATTCATGGGTCCATTTTCCTTTTCAGCACTGCAGAATGGAGAACTATAAGAAGACCAAAATCGTGGAGAAACCTTGCCCTCTTCCTTTCAGTGACCTGCCCACTGATATTATTGAAATGAAGGTGAAGGATGGGAGCAAAATCAGGAATCTGATGGGCTATGCCATGAGCAAGATGGAGCAGGACTCGGTGAGGCAGATTCTTTTCACCGGCTCAGGCAAGGCTGTCAGCAAGACCATCACCTGTGTGGAAATCATGAAACGAAGGCTCAAGGAGCTGCACCAGATCACCAAAGTGCTCTTCAGACAGATCGAAGAAATCTGGGAACCCATTGTGCCTGAGGCAGGCCTCGATGCCTTGACAGTGAAGAGAAACATTCCTGCCATATGTGTCCTACTCAGCAAAGACGCCCTGGATCCTCAGGAGCCGGGGTACCAGGCTCCAGGATCTTTCGATGCCTTCTGGACTGAGACGCTGAAAGCGGAGTCGCAGGGCCAGATGAAGAGGAAGCAGGGTGGAGGCCGGGGAGCTGGCAGCACAGGGAAGCACCCCCGCTCCACCGGGGGAGCGCCGGGGGCGCCCTGAGGCGCCAGGGAGCTGTGGACACCAGCCGGGGGCTGTGGCTGCACAGCTGCTGCTGACACGGGGGCTCACAGAGGTGCGAGGGGAGGCAGCAGGAGCGGACTGTTATACCTGGGTGTGATTGTGGCTGTCTGAAAATGTGTTTTGACAAGTTCCCTTGCCAAAGGCTGCGAGGCTGTACTCCTTAGGGGATCATGGAAAATAGGAGTCGCCTCTTCTTGAGCAAGAACTGTTGGTGTGCTGTCAGTGAGCCCCGGTGAAGGGTGGCTCCCCCAGCCAGGTTTCGGGTGCCCCGAGGTGCAGCAGCTCAGGCAGTGGGCGGGACAGACACCTGCCTGTGTGCCAGGTGCACCTTGCTCTGACAGGTACAAAGGGGACATGGGACCTGACGTGGGATTCCCTGGCTGCTGCCGGCATTGCCAGGGCTCGTGAGCACATGGACAGCAGGGCACAGGGCTGGGCCGGCCACTTCTGTGCCTGAAGAATCCCTCTGCTGAGTCTTCCGAGGGGGTTGAACCTCGGACTGCCGGGGTATGGCTCTGTCTGCTGTCGTGTGTGCGTAGCTCCCTTCGGCTCAGCGGAGCTGGCGGTCGCAGTTCTCTCTGCCAAACAGGCAGCACTTGACTCGTGTTGTAACCATCCTGAAATCCTGTGGCTCTGTGGCTGTCTTGGGGTGGTGGTCATGGGAAGCTCCAAAGGATCCTGTTCTTTCCCCTTTCTGCTCCTTGATAATGCACAAAGATAAGTTTAAAATAAAGGTGTAATTTCATGTAGCTTGGAAATTTGTCATGTCTTCCTCGTCCCACTGGAGGTCACCCTGTAAACATTGGTGGTGGGGCTGCGGCTGCTGGCTGAAGCTCTGCTCTTCCAGCTCTCCTGCTGCTCTGCATTTGTTCTCTCGTGACTGTAAATGGACCCTGATCCGAGGGGAGGTTAATATCCAAATATTAACCTCCTTTAATACCCAAAAAAGATCAAGGTTGTGGGGCTTTTCTGTGAAGCTTTTTGCTAATTTTTTTTTTTCCTCTTAAACCGGCGGGAACTGCAGCCTTGAAAAGACTCGTTCTGAACTCTGCCGAGCAAGGCAAAGGACAGATCATCTTTTCTTGTGCAGTAGTTTCCCTCCTGGAGCATCTCTGGTAAGTAATTCTGGGCAGGAGGAAAGGGCTGTTCCTTGTGTCAGGCTGAGCTGGCACCTGAACACCCCTTGCTCACACAGTGTCAGAGCTCTGTGTGTCCCTGCCTCTGTAGAGAGCTCAGGCTGGACCCAGCGCTCTGTGCTGTCAGTCAAAGGGTAACAATACAAGCATTTAAAGATGAGATTTCACCTAAATGAGGGGGATCAGGAGGAGGCACAGTGTGTGTTACCCGTGCAACCCGATGCCTTCACGGACAAGGCTCCACCTGCCTGTGCAGCACACAGATGCCTGCCTCGCATCCAAACTAGTGCCCGGCATGAGCCGGGACTGTGCCAGGTTTACACGCCTCCTCCTCCCCTTCTGGAGGTCTCACTGCTTCTTGCCCGTCTGCCTGCAGGTAGTCAGGGAAACACTTGGACCTATCTGCTGTGCCAGCACATGTGAATCCTGGGGATGGGGCAGAGTTAATCAGGTTTATCTTCCTCCTGTTCCCAGCTGCTGCTCCCTTACATTTAAGGTGGAGCCTCCTTTTCTTGACTAATTAGCAGATTAACCATAAATGCCAAGGAAGATGCTCGAGTGTGATCAGATGGCTTCTGACATTTCAACTGGCAATGTGTTCGTGTTTGTTTACTCAAAACACCCTCTTAGTAGAGAGCCAGGAGCCAGATCCTCAGGCAGCCTGTGTAACCCTCCCTCATGGCCGTGGCACGTTTAAAGCCTTCTCATCGAAGCTGCAAAGTGATTGTTATTTTTGTTTTGCTGAAGGTTATCCTCAGCTGACTTGGTGGCCCTCCCTTCAGGACTAAGCTTTAGCTGACCATCACACCTGTGGGTCTGGGTCAGCTGGGAGATGTCCCAGCTCACTTACAGGCCTGCCTTTCACCCATCCTTCATCCAGCTGCCTCTTTTCCCTGGTGAGACACACCATGTGGGGCTGCTGGCCGGACAGGCACCGTCCCCCCAGAGGCTGCTGCAGCTCCCCCATGTCACTGCAGAGTGCCTGTGTCACCAGGCGTATGGAGGGCCTGGATGTGGCTTTTGAGAGGACCTGCAGGTGCTGATCTCTGCGAGTCTCCAGGAACCAGCCCCAGGCACATTTCCCCTGTCTCCCGGCCATCTCCCCTGGGTGCCACATCACCAGAGTATCCCCCTTTGGGGGTATGCCCCACACCAGGCCATCTCTGGCTCCAGTGCCCATATGGAAGCTGCCAGGGGTGCAGCATGCCTCTGCACAGGGACAGGCTGCCCTGTACCTCAGTTTCCCCACCAACAGGACAGGGAGAAGCTGGCTGTGCCGGTGAGGCTGATGCTGTCCATGTTCCCAGGTACTGATTGTCCCTAGATGTCCTATTCTCTCCTCTCTCTGGCTTATGATGGGGTCTGTGCCCACCCCTGCCCGCCTTGTAGCCCTTGTGACCCGAGCAGACCCCAGCCCGGCCCTGGCAAGTCCGTGCTCAGCATCCTCAAGCCCTGGTGAGTGTGGGACCAGGTGCACGCGTGTGTGTGTGTGTGTGTGTGTGTGTGTGTGTGTGTGTTCGCACACGTGTCTTCAGGGGCAGGGCGGGACAGGCAGCAGCAGGGCGAGCCGGGCGGTCGCCCCCGGGGCAGGGCAAGGCCGGGCGGGCAACACGGGCGGACGTGGGCAGGGCTGCACCAGCAGCAGCGGGAGGGCAGCACCGGGGGCAGCACCGGGGTCCCGGGCCGGGCCGGCAGAGCGCGTGCTGCCCGCCGTTGTGCCGCCGCCGCTCACGTGGGAGCCGGGCGAGGGGGAGCGTCCCGAGCCGGGCGTTCGGCCAATGGCACGCGGCGGGCGGCGGGGGTGACCAATGGCGGGGCGGGGGCGGGGCGGCAGTAGGCCCCGCCCCCTGTACCGGCGGGAGGGCGCGGGCGGCGCGCGGGGCTGCGGCACCCACGGGCGGCCGCGGCGGGACCGCGCCGGCTCCGAGCGCTCCGCGGGGCCGCGCCGGGGCCGCTCCGCGCCGGGACCCCGCGCCGCCAGCCCGCTGCGCTCCCAGCCGGGCCCCGGCCCCGGCAGCGCCGCCCGCCCTCCCGCCGGCATCGGGGTCCCGGCGGTTCCCGGGACGAAGCGGAGGCAGGTGGGTAACGCCGGGGCCCCGCGGCGGGAGGGCGGAGTTGGAGGGACCTGTTGCTGTCCGGTGCCGAGGGCTCCGTGGGTGTCCCGCTCCGCGACGGGCGCGGGGTTGGAGGCCCCCGGGGAGCACCGGAGCCGGGGCTCTGCCCGACCCCGATAAAAAGCACAACGGGGGCTGCCCTGACCCCCCACTTGCTGCCACCGGCCCCCTTCTAGGTGCAGGACCTCGCAGCGGCGTCCCGATGGCAGGAAAAGCAGTTGGAGGAAGGTGGAGAGGGGACCGCAGCGGGGCCACGGCCGTCCAGAATCACCCGGGGTGCACGGGAAGGAGCGTTTGGGCCGGGATGAGGCGATGGGTCTCCCGCTGGGGACACCTCCAGTTTGGTGGCTCTCGCAAGGGATGGGGAGGAGAGTCAAGGCTGGAAAGGGGTGCTGGAAAGGTCCCCCAAATAGTATCTGACTTGGGAGCTGCTGCAGCCTCAAAACTCCAGTGGAGCGCCTTGAGCTCTGGGGTCGCTGCCCCCTGGCACCCCCAGAGCCCACGCGTAGCCTGTCCCCTCATGCCCATGGTGACGGTGACTTTCTCTCTTCCAGGTGCTGGAGGGAGAAGAGTGATCTCTGTGCCCCCAGCTGTTCTGCTAGAGGAGGAGAAGTGGAGAAGAAGATCTCAATCGATTCTTCCCAGTGGTGTGGTGCAGCCCGGGACACAGCTGTGAGTGGCCAAACTGACGGGGAGACACTGTCCTGCTGCCTGCCTGGCTCCATCCCCGTCCCACCGCCAGCACCGCGGCCGTCCCCTCTGTCCCCTGTCAATGCCAGCAGGTGGAGGCTGCACGCTCGATCACTGCCCTGGCATCCCAAGCGTGAGACCGATCTGTGGGCCCTGCCGATTCCCGCGGGACAGTGGCCATGGGGGCTGCTCTCTCCACCGGAGCGATCGTGGCAATTTCTTTTAACTGTGTCATCGCATTGCTCATCCTCATCCTCTTCCTCATCCTCTGCAAAGCCTGCAGGACCCCCTCATGTCCCAAGAAGACCCCGGCTTCTGATGTGGATGAGTCAAGGAATGAAGAGAAGTACCTGCTACAGCCCTGATCTGCCTGGGAACTTGGGTATCCAGCTGTGCCGAAGGAGTTGTGCCAGACCGGATGGGACTGGAGTGCTGGACCAGGCACGATGAAAGCAGAGGGGACACCAAACTGCTCGCAGGGGCTGTGACACGGGGCACAGTCTTCTGCCTTTGTGGTTTTGGTGTGTGAAGTTCCTGCGAATGTCCACAGTAGTGAGGGGGATGGATAGACAACTGATGGGCATGTGCTACAGGGAGAGTTGTGCCCGTCCCAGGAGCCAATGAGCACAGCAGGAGCCCTGCCTTCAAGTACACCCCGTGTTTGGGAAGAACTTGTGGGCTCCTCTCTGGTGCTCATGGCCTGGGACAGTGTCCACCACATCGCAGACCTGAGCAAGGCTGGCTGGGGGCTCGGAGTGGGGAGGCAGCAGGGCTGGCACAAGTGCTTCTTCCCAAGCAGGTTGCCTGCTCCATGGTGGGGCGTGCCCAGGGGCACCCCAGCAGCCCTGGCCCTGCCGGCAGAGCAGGGTGTTACCAGTCCAGGTGTTTGGGGGTGGCCCCAGGTGCCATGTGCCCTCAGCCTCAGGAGGGCATTTGGCACATGTCTGCCCAAGCAGCCAGTTTAATGAGGCACAAGAGGGCCTGCAAGGTCTGCCTGATCGTCCCCAGTCTGTCTGTCAGTCCCCTCCAGCATTAGCACTAAAGCTGCTAGGCAAACGACCCTCCTCCTCGCTGGGTGCGCATCCCTGCCCTCCATCCTGCCTGCCCCCAGCCGAGGCCAGCCAGTGGGATTTGACCTGCCTGCGAGAGCAGATGTGCCCTTGCTGGCATCGTCACCCCCACTGAGACCAGTCTGGGGTGGCTTTTTCCTGGGGAGATGGGAGACATGGGGAGATGAAGGTGCCTGGACAAACAGCATTCAAGGTTCTTTGACCCTGCCTGTTCCCTGGGGATCACAGTGGCTCTGTGGGGAGGGATGCTGTCCTCTGGCTTGTCTGCAAGCCTGGCAGCTGCATTCCCCACCCTGCCAGCAGGTGCTGTGGGTTTTGGAGGGCTCTGCCTTGCCTTTCCTAGAGCCGAGCAATAGCCACGGTCACCGCTGGCACAGCCACTGCAATATGGGGACAGAAGGGTAGGGTGGGAGGGACGCCATCCAGGGTCCCTGCACAGGCTTGGCCGGGCCTGGCAGAGCCTGCGGCTCCTCCTCGTGTCAGGTGTAGCAAACACATCCCTTTGCAGCCTTGTTTTTACTAGACTAATAAACCGATCGTAGGACCCAGGTGGTGTCTCTGAGCTCTACCCAGCGCCTGGGAAATTCTGCGGGAGGGGGGCATGTCCTGCCATCCTGCAGGGCTGAGGAGTGGCTGCCCCAGGGCTGGTGGCTGAGGTCTCTGGAGGACTAGGGTGGTTTGCTCAGTGATGGTGATAAGGAAGGGCTCGTGTCCACATCCGTCTGTGGCTTTTAAATGCTGGGTGAGAAACCTGACTGGGCGTTTCCTGTCTGCCTGTGTGGCCCGAGGGCACGTGGGTGTCAGCAGGGAGCATTCCCCAACCTCTGTGCCAGAGGCACTGGAGAGTTTCCAAGCGGTGGCCTTACTTTACAGGGATGCTTGTGGGAGACACAGGCCAGCTGATCATATGGAGGAGACCTGCCACCACACCTGCCTGGTGCCTTTGGTCCCCAGCCTGGGGAGCTGTGCACAAGGATCTGGCAGTGACAGCCGCCGCTCATCAGCATGCTGTGAGGCCACTGCTGCCACTGCAGCCACGTAGCAGCTAATCCTCTGCTGCACACAACGTGGTGGGAAGGCTCTGCAAATCCTGCTGCCCAGCCACTCCCACAGGCACCAGCTGGGCAGAGGCACCCCAGCCCCACGTTGAGGCCCTGGGGAGAGGGGAGCCGTGAGCCTCCCACAGCTGGTGACTGGCAGCTGCTGCCATGTGCTGTCGGGAGGCATGGCACATCTCTCTCCCACAGTCCTGGGGCACCAGCCCAGGTTTCCAGCCACCCTTTGACTTAGGCTGCCACCCCAAAATCCAGGGGTGGCGTTCCATTTGACTTTCACAAATGCCTGGGGGGCTGCAGCTCAGAGCTCAGTTTCTCTGGCCACTGCTCTCAGTGGGACTGGCTGCCATGGAGCTGCAGCCCTGAGGTTCTTCTAGGGCTGGTGGGACCAGCCCCCTCCTGCTCTCCACAGGGCTCTCACCTGGTGCAAGCCCAGCCAAGGGTGGGAAAAAACCAAGGGCTGTGTGTCTCTGGAGGGCTGAGCATGGTGAGATTTGCCTAACCCCAGACACGACTGCACACCACAGCTCTCCCAGCACCTCCGTTTATTTGTCCGAGCACAGAGGCAAAGTGTTTCTGCTCTGCAAAAAGTGGGCGGCAGGGGCCCGTGGCCTGCATGCCAAGCAGCCACTGATCAAAGCCGAGCTTGTTTGGCTAGAGGCTGCCCACAGAGTCATCATTCCCCCCTCTCACTTCCCTTCCTTGCTTTCTGGCTCTCTCACCAGGCTAAGCAGCTTCTCCAGCTTTGCCATTTCCACTTCGGGACCTTTCTTCACCTCCTGGCCTTTCTTCTGCTGCAAAGAGACCAAGCAGAACAGAGCTGTGAGCAGGGAGGACCACAGGGATGAGGCAGGCTCTGACACAGGGAGGGCTGCTGGAGTGCCCAGGGAGTGCTATGTCTGAGCTCTTATCCCTCACTGGAGGCTGATCCACAGGGGGATGCACCTGCCCATCCTCATATTTCAAGCTCGTGCCATGGGATGTGTAAAGGCCCTAGGGCTGGGAAAGGACACTAAGGAAGTGTTTGGATGGGAATGGGAGTGGATCTGTTGATCCACAGTGACTCAAACCCTCTTCTGCCTCTCTCTTCCTAGGTCTTCTTAGCTCCATGGGACTGGGCCACCCTCTAAGCTATTCCCCCAAGCTGTGGGTAGGTGCCAGGCATGCAAGACTCTTAGGGCAGTGGCAGCAATGCAGATGTCCAAACCTCCCCAAAACAGCCCCACCATGTCCATCTCGTGCAGGTGCTCCCAGGCAGAGGCAGCCACAGGAGCAGGGATCATCCCTTTTGCACCCAAACGTCTCTTCCCAGGAGGGCAGCTGGGTCTTGAGAGCCCTTAACCTGGTGGGGAAGAGTGAGTCAGGGCTCCCAAGCGTGCCGTTAGCTCCTCATTGAGGCTCTCCTGCACCCGGACACACCAGAGCATCCCACGGGACAGCCCTGTGCCTCACTGCACACCGTTGTGCCAACCCCGATGCATGCCCCACCACGGGCAAGGAGGACAAGAATTTCCCACAGTCCCCCAGCACCTGTCCCAACCATCCCAGGGGCTCCCTGCCTGGGTGCTAAAGCAAACCACCAGCATCTTGAGAGAAATCACATAGCACAAGGGAAAGAGCCAAGTCCTTGCTTGTTTGGAAGCAGCAGGAACTTTCCAGACCTGGCAGGGGACGATGTCCCTGCTGAAGGGGCCACTCAGCGCTTTGGGCAGAAGATGTTTTCCCCATCCTGTGGGCTGCAGCATCAGTGCATTGCTCCCACCACTTCGGGAAAGTGATTAACTGGGTTTGGGCTCTCCAGGTTCATGTCTTGTCAGACACAGCTGCAGCAAAGGAATTTTCCAAGCTGCATTGAGCCCTCCAAGCCCACCAAGCTGAGCATCTATGCCATGGGATTCCTCCAAAACAGCATCCCCACGGTCACCACTTGCATCACAAAGTGCTGCCTTTCACTCTCAGCCTTCCCTTTGCCACCCTGATGGATCTTGCCTTGCCTCTGGGATACCCCTGCTTTGGGGCTGGGGAGCTCCTTTGTGCACAGCATGGCTCTGGGCACGCCAGAAAGCAGCTGCCAAGCACAGGAGAGCAGGAGGGTGGCAGGTGAGCTCGGGAGAAGTGGCAGCAGGTCCCCATCCCTGCAGCAGAGCAAAGGGAAGCAAATACCCATGACCAGACTTGGAGGCAGCCTGCAGAAAGCTGCTGTACCGGCTCCTCTTGGCATCCCCAGAGCACAGCCTCTGCTCTCAGTGCTCTCAGAAGGCCAGGGGAGCAGCACTCAGCACTGGACGAAGGAGACTGCCAGCTTTCTCCTCTCCCCACATAGAACAAATCAATTCTCCTCCTGCTGAATCAGCCCCGCTAATGGCCTCGGGTGCAGCAATTACAAAGACACACCTTCCCTTCGGTGCTGGAAGAAATACCAGCACACAACGGAGGAAGTTGTAAGCCTGCATGGATCTCACTACGTTTCTCTACCAAACATGGGCATCGCTGAGTGAGGAAAACACGCAAAGGAGTCCCCAGGGAATCCCCGTGCTCCTCCCTCATCCCAGCCCAGCGCAACCTTGATGGAGCAGAGGTTTCCTAAGGTGCCAGTGGACACTGCTGAGATGAAAGCAGTCCCGGGGGGAAGATGGTGATATTTGGAAACCCCTCTGCTCCCAAGAAGATGGCCCCACTCCTGTTCTGAGCACTGGGATAAGCCCAGGTTGTTTTATTTACTGAGTCCATCGACTACATGCTGGGACAGTGCTGGTTTGTATTAATGCCAACAGGTAAGCAGTGCCCTTCGTGGCTCTGGTCTGAGCTCTGGGGGTGATGTTTGTAGTAATGGCCCACACCACAGCAGAGCATCTCTCTGAGCGAGAGCCTTGGGATATGCACAGCTGCTCAAGGCATTTCAGGACTTAGCTATTTCTGCAGAAAAGCTGCTTTGCTGTCACTGACAGCGTTCACACCCCTCCCTTGGGCACCCTGCGTCACACACAGCACCACACACAGGTTCTCGGGAGAGGCAAAAGAGGCAACTCCTTTGCTCAAACGGGAAGAGGAGATGCTGAAGCCACCCCCCATCAAGCCACCTCCATCCCAAGCCCTTTGTTCTTTTCCCTGGTAAGGTCAGGGAGAGTCCCTGACTGAAGTCCTCCAGGCCCATGGGAACTGTCACCAGTCTCAGGCGAGGCGAGGCTCCTGGTCACCGAGCTGTCCCTAAAACTTTGACTTTCACAGTGGTTCAGTTCCTTTGGTGCTTCTGAGCACGCTGCAACAAAGCCACACGCAAGCCTGTAATGAGCCGTAACCAAACCAGAGCCCTAATTTAACGCCACATAACCAAGGAAGCAGGATGACACAGGGAATGAAAATTATAATGTCCTTTTGGGGGCACTGGAATGGAAAAGTTTCCCTTTATTCCGCCATCTGCTTTTCCCAGGGTGCTCGTGCTTGTGCGCTGGCTAGGTCGCTGATGGCACCAGCACAGCACCGTGGGATCTGCCCGGATGCACGTGGCAGCTTCCTATAAATCCAGGGGCTTTGCTGGCATCAGGCCTCGGAGGAGCAGTCCTTCTTGGAGCAGAGCTACTGCCATGTCCCAGAGCAGGCACAAGGCAGGGAAGCGTCACCTCCACACGCAGCTGCCAAAGGGCTCTGCTTCCCAACAGATGCCACAGCCAGGTGTGGAGAGGGCACTCACGGGGCTCTGCCACCATGTGTGCAGCTGAGCCTGTCCTCCTCCCGCATCCCTGCTTATACCGCATCCATGGGGCTCATCAGGAGCTGAGAGCGAGTCAGGGCAGAACATCCTCCCCACAAAGCTGTCAGATGCAGAGCTGAGATTACATGGGAGGTCTCTCCCTGAGGAGCTCATGGAATGGGTACTGAAGCTGCTCAGAGCAGCATTTGTATCGATTTTATTGCTAACATTTTCCATCAGGAGAGCAAAATGCTCTTGTTGAAATGGTGATGAGGGACGACAGGGAGGGTGCTGCGTGTCGATGGACTCTGCTCTGCTGACAGAGGGGAGAGGGGGAAGAAACCCTCTATTTATGTCCATGCTGCTGTATTTGTTGCCAGGTTCCTCACAGCCCTTACGCTCCTTTTCCCTTATGCCAGGGATCTTCTCTGGCTCCCCAAGCAGGGAAACTGAGGCAAGGGGTTCCTGACCCTACAGGCAGTGTGCAGGACCCTTGATGGTCCTCTCGATCCCAAAGTGAGTACTGGCACTGGAACAGAAGCAGGAGGTGGGAGATGGCTGAGGTGGAGCCTCAGGGTGAAGGGTAGAGTGAGGACTAGCACAAAGATAACGATGATGACTGGCTGCTTAAAGATCCCAGACCCACTCCCTTGGGAGCCTCAGCCCCAGCCCTCCCCATGCTGGCACATAATGAACTCTGCATTCAGGATATGGGACTCATTTAAACTGGATTCCAGAGTCTTGGGTGATGCCTTCATTCCCTAGTTGAACAGTATACCACTGGGTTAATAAAACTCTCCCATAAAAGCCATGATGCTGGCACTTTTCAGCATCCATGTCTTTTTCCCATTGGTGGAATAATCATAAAACATCTGCTCTAAAGTTTCGATTAAACAAGGCCAAACATGTTTATGTTTTAAAGCAGCAAGGAAGTCAATCATACTGACATGAACATAGTCAAGAAATTCCCTACAACTTCCTTGGGAGCAGAGGTGATCCTTTACTCTGCTGAGCCTTGGCCAAGGGGCACAGGCCTGTCTCCACCCTGTTGTTGTCATGACACAATGTAATTCCTTACAGGACGGGATTTCCGGACACAGTCATGCTGGAACAGGATCTAGCCATTTTACCAAGCAGCCCAGTGCCATAGGACACCAGTTTCCCATGCAAAAGGGGTTTAAGCTTTCACAGACCGATTTTGAAGGGGGTGAGAAGCTTCAAGAAGCTACCCGAAACTGCTCATCCTTATCCTCCTCAGTGGGAAGGGGCACACAGCCTGCTAGGTCTTCAAAGGTGTATTTCTTCTTTGGGAGAAGATCTTTTCTTGTTCGTTCTACTCTGCTCAGGGGTAGGTTAAGGTGACAGCTCCAGGGCAAGGGCTTCTCCATTATTAAAACACACTAGTGACTGGTCGAGTGAATTCAATGAATGAAAGAAAAGATGAAGCTTCTCCGGAGCATTTCTGTCAGGAAGACCAAGAAAAACCAAACTCCTTCATGAACACAGAAGAAACTTCCCCAAGATCTCCTTGGGCCACTAACCAAACATCAACAGGATCAACTGGAAAATGATATGAGCTGCAGCCCTGACACCCCCCAAACCTACACCATCGTGGTCCTATTGCAACCCAGTGCCGTCATATGAAGCTGGAGTTGTGCTGAGCCGGGGATGATGTCTGTGTCAGGACCACTTCTGGGCTCTCAAGAAGCCCATTTACACAGGGCAGCAACATGCTTTTCAACCACAGAGAGCCTTGAGACACACTCACAGCCTGACCTGACAGCGTTGCTCCTGGCCCATGGAAGGATTAGCTGACAGACCGGAGATAAGGATTTAGGCTTATTCTGCTACTGTTTGGAAATAAATGACACAGGAAATGTTTTGGCAGGGAATGAAACCAGCAGAAAAGCCAGGATGGCTGGGTCATTCAGGTGACAGCAGGATCATTGGCCTCACGGATGCTCTTACCTCCAGCTTCAGGTACAACCTGCACAGTTCAGGGCAAGCCCCCTGCCTTGCTCAAGCTCACATCCTGATTCAGAGACCTTGGCTGGCATCTGAACTGCTCCATGCCAAAGCACAGCAGGGCACACAGGTCTCAGGTGCCCAGCTGACCTGCCTTTGCTTGTTAGAAGCCACCATTTAAATTGGATAGGTCACAGTGCTGGAACCAGCCCGCGGCTCAGCAGCACACATCTGCCAGGAAAGGCTTGGGAGCAAAGGTCAGGATATCCAACAGGCAGGAAGTGCAAACATAATTGGATCAGACCTGGAAGGGGATGGGATTGTCACTGGAAATACACCAGAGGGAACTGGGTGACACCCAGGGCACGTGGGCAGGGTCACCTGTACCTCAATGGTGGGTAGCTGCCTACAGCACACCACTGCGCTGGCTGGCTCACAAACACCCGTGGGGGAGCGAAGAGAACGTCTGAGGGAACGGATGGGCTCTGCAGCAGCAGAGAGTTAACAGCCTGGTCAAATCCATGGCCATCAGGGAGCACAGCCATCATCACAGCTCTGTGCCTGCTCTGCCAGGGGCTGGCTGGGTCTCCACATCCTTGCTCACCCCCATCTCAGTGTTCTCTGGCCATGCAGAAGTCATGCACACAGCAGGAGCTGTTCCCTGAAGAACATTCCCTGTTCTTGCTAACTCCAGAGCCTCAAGCAATGTCTGTTACAGACCACTAATTTAGGCACCTAAATATAGGCATAAGAAGACCACATTTAGCATGAAAACTTCAGTGAACAAGGCCAAGCTGAGTGCAGACAGGGCTCATGGCAGTCCCCACAGCTCCTCTGAACTGGGTATTACAATGACTTGTTACCTCCTTCTGAATTTATGCCTGTGCCAGCTGCAGAAACCCACCAAAACCATTTACAACTGGTCTTCTGCATTTTCCATTGTCTGACGAAAGTTCAAAACAGGGATGTGTTCATGACTCTCAGTTCATGAATCACCAAATAAATAGCTTTTAAGAAAACAATAACATTTAAAGTCATCCTAAGATATTATGGGTCCAAAATGAGCCAATACTCTTCACTCTGCCCCACACAGATACTGTGATTAGGAAGCATCAGCAACAGGGTCCCAAGAGGTCACACTGTGTTTTGTCAGCCTTGGGAACAATTTGGCTACAGTCTAACTGCGAGCTCTAGCTGTGTGGGATGAAGAACAGCTTTGATTTGGGTGTCATTACCCTTGGTCACTGAGATGGGCCAACAGCAGCCACCTTGAATAAAACAGCCTGCTGAGAAGACAAACTCCTCACAAGGTACATGGAAAAGATTTTCAGTCGTATCAGTTAAGAGACTTGGTACTAAGCACTGAGAAAAACCATTGTGTGCTCATTGTGTGAGGTAATTACCCTGTCCTGGCACACTGAGACCTCCTAAAAGAGTCAGAGTGGAATAAAAACTCCAAAAGCTTTTTCCTCAAGGCCAGGGGGCCCCAGAGGTGCAAACCATCATTGGGGTAAGGACAGAGGGATGGGATGCCCTTTTCTTCTCATTGTGGGGACAGGCAGTGCATCACCCACTCAAACTCTGGATCCAGTCTTAATGGATTCAGATTTTCTGCAGTGTCATTGGGCTCATCTGGATGGGATCAATTACTTTAATTAGCTTTTAACTTGTTGGAAAGCCCCAATACCCAAAGCCTGCCTACATGCCACATGTTTTAATGGCATTGGATGCAAAGGCTGGCGGGGACAGGAGTGCCCACTCATTTAGATGTGGGACCTTTCAGACCCAAGCAGTCGGGAGGAAGAAGGGGATTTTAGTTGAGATTGTCCATAAAACCCACTAGACAGGCAATACCTTGTGTTCTAGCTCGACTTCAAATATTGCTGCAATTCCAGTGGCACCCAGACACCAAACCTCAAAGTAATCTAGAAAATCCAAAAGCTTCCCTAACTCTTGTGCCTACCACGAGGAGCCACATCTGCAGCACCTCTTTACTTGGGCTGGCAAACCTGAAGCGAGAGGCTTGAGCACACACACCAAACCCATCCAGAGGGGCAAAATCAAGGATATGCCCTGCAGAGTGCAGCGACTCTGGCAGGCTTAAGCTGCAGCCCCTGATGCCTGGCAGGCAGCACCATCAGCCATCCAGCAACATTTCTTTATCACTCAGCATCTCTTTCTTTTTTTTTTTTTTATTACTTCAGCTTTACTTTAGCATTTTGGCATGCCAGCTCAGTAAGCTGCTACGGATTAGAGTTTAATAAAAGCAATCAAACACGGATGTGAACAGGCAGCTCCTGCAACACTTGGGTACTGCTATTACATCACAGAGCACAGCATCTCATGAGAGAACATTTGTGGGGGTATGAACAGTATATTTTAAAAAGTTGCAGTTTTTCGAACTCCTTTTTCTCTGGCCACAATTGTTAACATACACCTGTCTGCCTTGATCACCTTTTAACTACCCCAAGAAAGTCCAGCTGCTGTTCCTCTTTTAATATACCACCTTCTTTAATTTTTTTTAATACAGTTCATAAAAATATTTGCATAGGGAATACATTCTTGTTTCCTACCAACATGAGAGCATGTGAATATACATCATTTTGGATAAATACAAGTACACTGGAAACTGGATTTTGCTATTATTAGAAGTAAAAATAAATGTCCTCGCTCACAAATGCCTCATATTTAATAACATTAAATGCCAATGGCATGAAAGATGTATTACTACTGATACTACTTTTGCTTATGAAAGAGCTCAGTCTGTAATTTAATGTCAAGACACATTGCTCTCTTTCTCTTTCCTGCTCTCCATGACTGAACTCGGGGATGCTCCAGAAATAGCACTACATATTTCAACCATGTGAACAGTTGTGTCATCTCGACAATGTTTTCCTGTGTATTTTTCATTTAAATCACAGAGTCAGGTGGGGCAGAGCTAGGAGGGATTAGTTCACTAGCGTGCCGTTGTCCATGGTGGGAGCAGCTTCTGACAGATGCTTGTCCAGCACTTGACCCAGTCCTTGGGGTGCCCAACACAACATGCCCTAAGCAGAGGATTGTCATGCTCTGCTCCCAACACCTGCATGGCCATTTCTTTTGAAGCCCCCCAGGAACGGTGCTGCCAACCCATCTGCCGGTGATGCCTGTCAGCATGTCCCTCTTGCACCCACTGAAACCTTCTCCCTAAGCCTTTTCCTGCTGCCTTATTACCTCACAGCACTGCCTTCCTTACCCTACCAGCCCAGGACCCCCTAGGGAGTGCTCATCTCTCTCATCTCCCTGCTTCCAGCCTCTCAGCTGGCTGTATTGTCCTTGCTGCTCTCCTGCTCCTCAAGTCCCTCAAGCCTGGTACCCCAAACCCGAGCTGACACTAAGCAGTGCTACAGGATCAGCTCATGTTTCCTGCCCACTCCTCTCCTGCCTGTGCTCTCCAGTACATCTCTGCTCAGGCAAGTGAGACCTTTTTCTGTTCACCTCCTCAGTCAGTTATTCCAACCTCCTTTCCCTCTCCTATTTGCCTCCATCCTCACCGAAGCACATCCTGTTTACTTCAGGCTGAGACTCCCCATTTGCCTCAGATGAAATGACCTGCACAGCTTCTCTCCACCTGCTGCACAGGAAACAGCCAGGCAAATGATAAATGCCACACAAACACTCCCGGGCCTGGGAACCAGACACCCTGTTAGCCTGGACGGCGTGGGACGTCACGCTAAATCGCATCAGCCACGACTGAGTTACGCTGCAGCATGCAAATCAGGGCTTAAAAGAGGTCAGCGAGAAGCTGGACGCAGGACAAGCATGGAAAATCCCACAGCTAGAGTTGTTGCTCTTCCCTGGGATTTCACACGGTTGCAGCAGCTGAGAAATCCCTTCCTGCCCCACAGGCAGACAAGGCCCAGCTGTATCCCACCCCAGCGCTGCTTTTCCCTGGGAGCTCCTGAGTTTTGCTGGAGTCAATCCTCTCCTGGAGATGGGCTGGGCACAGTGCTGGTCCGTGCAGGATGCTTTTTGCTGCCTGTTGAGACATCTCCGCTCTGGGCCCTCGTATCCTGCAGTGATCCGTGTTCAGTGACCCAACAGCATTGGACTGTCCATAAGGGTCTGAGTAAGAGCTGTACAGACAATAGGATTCTTACTGGTTTGACTGCAAATGCAGGGCCCAAGCACTGCATATCAGCCAGAAGCAGAAAGGATAAAGCAACGCAAGAGAATTCCAGAAACATGCTGGAAGGCAGTGCAGGGAGTGCTCCTGTGGGGCATGGGCACCCACAGAACCACTCATTTCCTTCTGGGAGACACTGCCAGCAGCCATGCTGATATGCCCTGACCTGACCAACAGCTGCTCTGAAGGAAGCAACCCAGTGTGGACCTGAATACGGGCTCCCTGGCATGCAGTGATGGGGATGGCAACAGGGCTGGAGCCAGGGATGCTCCTGTCCCACCAGCAGACCCAGATTTCCATGTGCACCTATGATATGTCCCTACCCATGCCTTGCTCTGACCCTGCCACCCAGAAGTATGGGATCTTCTGGGTCCTTTCTGGAGGCAAAGATGAGGTGCACTCTGACTAAGAAACAAATCAAGAGCTGTGTTCATGTAAGCTTTCAAGCGGGAGGCAGCCAATTTTAACAACAATCCAGTCTTAAGACGCTGATCTGGCTCCAGCCCAAGTCTTCGTACTAAGCTCCTTGCCATCCTGTTTAGAAAAGCATTATTAAAATCTAATTGCTTCATGCATATATTGCTGTTTTAATTATAACAGAAGCAGAAGAAAGAAATGGAAGCAGTAATCAATCTCTCTGATGTTAATACATTTCTGAAGAAGGAACTGGCCATGGGAAAAGCCAATCCAACATCACCTATGGAAACCAGAGGGAGATATTCCTGGTGATTGTCCACACTGCCAACAGCACAGTCTCTGTGTGGCCAGGGGCGGCCTCCCTAAAGTGTTTTCTGCTTTGAGACACTGACTAGGATGCTGCACCTGAATTAATTTTACATGTTCGCAGCTGTGCCTCTGTCGTACCAAAATGTAATTACTTCGGAGCCATAGACCAGTCAAACCCATCTGCTCAGCTGGCTGCTGAAACTAATGGATATTCTTTGCAACAAAGTAGTGCAAAATAGAGGCACACTGGGAAGAAAATTAGGTGGAATCAAGGTCCTCAAAGTAAGCACTTCCCAAGGTAATCTCTCCATCGCCAAGTAAGTCCCACAAGTGCTAAAGATGGAACAAGGTTAACCAGCAGCCAGCAGTTTCAGCAGAACAGTGGCCAAGATGGCAGAATAAATCATCTGACAATTAATTGCAGATATAAGGACCAGAGAGGACCTGTTGGCAGAGATTAACTGAGGTTGATGCAAATCCTAAACATGAAGTGGATAGGTCCACTACAGAAAAAATTCTTCACCAAAAGGGGTGTCAAGCTCAGGGAGGTTGTAGTGTCACCATCACTGGAGGTATTTAAAAGATATGTAGACATGGCTCTCAGGGACATGGTTTAGTGGTGGGCTTGGCAGTGCTGGGTTAATGGTTAGAACAATGACACAAAGCCTGTCATCTTAGTGTCTTGAGCTCCTCAAAACACCAGCAAACATGGCCTGATCCTTGCCCCGCTCTTTGTGTTGCTGGAGCTGGGACACAGGGACACGGCTGGGGCAATGCTGCCAGGCAAACAGCCACCATTCCTCCCAGGGGCCCTTGGAGGAAGCATCTCCTTGGTGGAAATGGCAGAGATCTTGTCACATCTGGATACCAGTTCTGGCTGCAGATTCCCTCAGCACAGTCAGATCATCATCTCAGGAGGGGTCACTTCTTCCCAGGCTCCTCTGTTTCCATTCTGACCTGACCCCAGGCACTGATCTCCCTGGTATTTCCTTGGTATGAGGAAATCCCTGAAACCCAGATGTGTTGTCACACTGCAGGTCTGGGGGGAACCAATAAAAACCTAGTGATATTTTGAGAATCTTCAAGGTGATAACCAGAGTTGTTCCTCTCCACTAGTACAAAGGAGATGCCTAAACTTACCTAGAGGAGTGGTGTAAGCAATTGATTTGTAGAAATAATGTTGCCTCACCCTGCTATATCCCACTGCTTCTCCCACGAAACAGTTAACCCTGTGGATCCTGCATGGAAAGTGCTGGGAGATGCAGACACCACAAATGCCAAGGCACAGTGGTTTCTCCAGGCCCTTTGCTGATCCTACTCTTCCCCTCACTGTGGGGGAATGGTCACCATCATTTGGGAGCTGGGTGAGACACAGCCCAGCAGGGGATGAGCCCATTACGCTACTGCATACCTGGCATTACGAACAATCCTGGAAAGGGATGTTTTCACAGCTGGCAACCAAGCAGAAAACAAAAAGAAGAGAGAAAGGGGGCACTTGTGCTCAGAGAATTAAATCCAAATTACAGTAATTATACTTTTATTAACACCCCATTTGCCATAAAATTTTTAGGAGAGAGCTGCAATTGCCCTGAAGGTGAGAAGAAGGTAACTGGAGAAAGAGGGCCAGCTTCTCCCTAGCTTGTAAAGAAGTCTGGATCATTATGAATAGTTGTTTGTAATTTAACTTCCCCAGCAACCACCCGTAAATGAGTCAGAAATCCAGCAAGAGCAGCAGAGAACCTGTAAGAGAGCTGATTTATTCCAGCAACCCATGATTTATCCATAGACAATGTTTCCTATATGACAATCCGGGGCTTGGATGCTATTGTGGTATAACATAACATCAGACAAATTCTCACCTCACTCCACGATGAAATCACATCCTATTGGAGGCATGGGATCACTGACTAGGTTGGGCTTGTTAGTGTGATTCAGAGTCCTTGCACATAGAAATTTAGTTCAGGTCCTGCACCTAAGCAGAATCAAGCACAGTGGAGACCAGCCCTGGGAGATGTTTTTGGTACTTTGGGAAGGTCTTCACTGAAGTCACTTCCTTGATTCCAGTCCCTATGTGGAGATCTGGTACAAAGCCTTTCAAAGTCCTTTTGACCTTCATGCCACTGGGTCCTCTCAAGAGTTTATGAGTGGACTCTGCTAGATCAGCCAAGAACTAATAAGAAATTTGAAATGCCAGTGAGGACACCAACCCACCCTCCCAAATAAATCAGCAGACTGCTCTGAGATTTCATCCCAGTTATTCCACTGGTAAGTGCTTTTTTGGGGTGATTTTTCAGCTTTTTACCCTTCCTGCTTCTGGTATAACCTCTGCACTTTCCTGGCTTAGCTCAGACATGCACTTGCCATGTAGCTTGACACCAAAAGGGAAGTACAGGACCACAGAAGAAGGTTCCCTCAGGAGGGACAGGTAAAGCTAAGGATGGCTACAAAGGCCGAGGATGAGAACCACACTCAGCCCCTGTATGAGGCTATGGCATAGGAGCAGCTGTCAGTCTAGTAAGTGGCCCAAGTGTTTGATATTTCCTCTCATACAACAGATACAGTTTCAGCAGGCAGGCAGTTGCAAGGCAGAAGGCGCTAATTAAGAAACGCTAGGTGAGTGTTAATGAAAGAAATTTTGAGAGGTGAGAAAAGAGAAGAGGTGAACCCCTCTCACCTCCTGTCCTGGTCCTATGTGCCACATTCTTAGTCACTGGAAAAAAGGGAAGGAGCTTTCTAAGAAGGACAGAAATAAGATAAGGAGATGACAGATGTGCTGGGTCACTGTGTCTGTTCTCTGCCCTGGTGATGAAAAACAGGCTATAAAAGGTCTTCATTTTCAGCTAATGGTTTCACCTACAGAGAGCAGGAGGTAGTGTAAGGGCTGAGCTGAGGTGTTGATAAGACAGACTGACTCCAGCAGAGACTGCCAAAGTTGTTGATGGCTGGAGGATTTGCACTGAACTGACACTAAGGGTGCTGGGCTTGTTCAGCCTGCAGAAGACATAGTTCTGGGTGACCTAAGAGGCACCTGCCAGCACCCAGGTGGAGGATATTAAGAAGACAGAAATGGACTCTCTGTAGGAGTGCACAGCAGGAGAATGAGTCACAACAGCCATAAAATGAAACAGGGGAGGATTCAACATGACATAGGAAAGTTTTTCTCCACAGTGACAGTTAGTCATTGGAACAAGACTCCAGAGCAGCTGTGAGATCTCCAGCCTTGGAGTTTTTCAAGAGAAGCCTAAGCCCTGAGCAACCTTCTCTGTTCTCAGAGCTGCATTGGCTTTGAGTTGGAGGTCGGACTAGAGATACTCCAACATCATCTCCAGCCTGAATGTGCCTGTGGCTCTGCAATCCCAGGATGTTCTTCATCACCAAGTGTAAACTGGAGGATGAGTCTTGCAGCTCTACCCTACTCTGCTGTTATGCTCTTATTGCAGACAGCATTTTTAAGCCAATGTCCTCTTAACCATATATTGCTCATAATGTCAGGACCACTGCAGACCAATACAGCCCTCCACTGGGCAATTCCCAGCCCCTGGAGAATGCTGGCACACTGTAAGAGCTGACCAGTTTCCCAGTACCCTCCTCCCAGGATATCTAAAGGCTGAGGAGGCTACACAGACCAGTTTGAACGTTGGTACCAAAGGGGTAAAGAAAAGAAGAGGGTCCCTCAGCGAAAAATGACCAGGAAGCAGTGGAGAAAATCCATGGAGAGCAGAAGCCTGAGACAGGTGGTGGTAGGACCAAGGAGGACACTGGACTGAGTCTGTGAGAGGTGGCACCACAGGGATCAGAAACTGGGGATTGTTTCCCCATGCTTACCAACAAGTGGAAAAGCTGACATAGGAGAGGAACTTACGTAATCCCAAACATGTGGGACAAGTATATGTTTTCCCACTATGTTTATATCAATGGCAGAAGAGGGATAATGGGTTTAATGTCAATAAATTCCCACTGTTACTGTAACATCTTATTGTTGCTGAGTGCTTACAGTTTGTTTAACAGACAAGCTAAAAATCAAGCCATAATAAAAAGAACTGAGGAGTTCAGGTGTCTGTAGATCTCTTCACATACAGCAACATGGCCTGTTCCAAGCTGTCATTACCTCTTTGTAAAAGCTCTCTGTAATGTTGCCTGTCAATTCCCCTATTATTTCAATAAGATCAAAAAGTCAAAGTAGATTTAATATATTTTTAAACCCAGAAATAACCACAATGATTCACACAACTTCAGTCAGTAACCTCAACATACCAGTGGACTCTTCCTGGAACTAAACCAGATCTTTCACTAAAGAACAAGGTGTTGTGACCTGAAAGAGTTTGAGGGATGCAGACAAGCTAGTGCCATGCTAAATACATGTGCACAAGTCCTTGTTTAATTTGGTCAGCTGCCAAATCCCATTATATGTCTTTCTGCTAATTTTAAAAAGCTTTCCATCATTACAAATCCCTCCCCACGCAGGTGGTTTTAGGATAAGATAGTTATATTTTGTTAAAATATATTTATGTATTATATAGAATTGTATTATATACTATATATGATGTATGCATACAATATAGAATATAATTGTATTATATATAATCTTAAATTGCAAATTTTAAATTTTAAATTTTAAAGCTTAATTTACTTGTGAGGTCCTCAAAACTGTCTTGAAGTTATGTTTCCCAGGCCTTAGGTCAACCGCCTTGCTCTTTCAAGACTTAGTTTCCATTTTTTGTCAATCAATCAATCAATCACCTCCACTGCAGTGTCAATCCTGGATGTGTGCAGAGACCCCTTCCTAGCTACCCTTAAAGTTCCGCTGGTCCCGGCTCCCTTTAGCTGAATGCATGCAGTTGTTTTGTAGTGTTTCTTCTTTTAAACAGGATGTTAATGTTCCAGAGAAAGTCCATGTTGAACCGTTCTTTCAGGCATAAGTAGTATCTTGAAAAAGGTTTGCCACAGGTCTGAGTCAAACAGCAATTGCCAAGTAAGGCTGAAAGCCCATGGAGTACTAAGTGTATAAGGGAGCGTGGTGGTGTTTAAGAGATCTCATGTTGATAGCCAAGCAATTCTTTCTGAAGCAGGGGAAACAGGTCAATTGCAATGTTTAAGTTTCCTCTAGTTCCTTCAACCACATCACGTAACGCGGGGCATTTCTGTAGCAACTCTCAGCCCAATCCACACAAGCCTTTCAAAGACCCGGGGTTACTCACTCACACGGAGAAGCAGGAACAAGGCGCAGTCAGGGGTTTCACTGAAGCCTGCAGAAAGCCAAAAGCACAGGCACACGGGCTGTACCTCTCCAGTGAACCCCTGCCAGTGACTTCAAGCCGGGTAAGCGACAGGGATAGAGAGGAGAGGAAATATTGTTGGAAATGACACAACTATTAAAACGTTTTAACTAACTTTAGTCAGGGGTTTTATTCGTCTTTGCCCAGGGGCAAAGGAATTGAAGTTTCTTTTCAAAAGACACCGTTCCCTGGGCGAGGCCTGATGAGTTTAACATCTCCATAGATTGGGAGTAACCAGAAGATAGATAGGAGATAAGTGACCATTAACGAACATTAGCGAACATCAACCCCGAACATCACCCCCTGCATGGTCGGAGACACCCGGTCTGGAAAGACTGATAACAGAACCGAAGAATGAGGACCAAATTAGCATCGAAGGCGAAGGAATAAATAACCAATAGAAGATTGAATACTAAGGATTGTGTAATTTAAGACCAAAGAACTAGAATTTCTTGGATTTTGTCTGTATGAATATGGCAAACATCGGGTAAAATGCCATGTGTGACGGAATGATTTTCCCTGCACAACCCAGGCAATGTGTGGATGAAATGATTTCTGTTGCACATCCTGGCCAGAACAACGTCCTGGCCAGAATAAAGTAATACCTTAATTCTCCAACACTAAGAAGATGTTGTTGGAGAGTTTTTGTTTTTCCCGCAGTTTCGGTGACAACGTCAGCTACCTTGTCTTGGGAAACCCTGCTCAGCCTGTGACCAGAACTGAGTATTGCAGAGAGAAGGGAACTGAGGATGGAGCACTCTCTGCCAAGCCATCTCTCTTTCTTCCTTAGCAGGTAGGCAGTGGTGGCACCTCATTTTCCTGCTGCTTTTCTAAGTCACAGCACAGACTAACCCTGACTTGAAATGAAGGTCTGACTGATTGCACAAGACTTTGCCTACCACAGCAGCCGCTGAAAAATCATGGCTGGCAGCACATCCTAGATATGATCAGGGTAAATGCACTCTGAAGAATGAAATTTCTCCAAACAGGAAAGGGGCAAGCAACTTGGAGTTCTCCCTGCCACCCCAGAAGGTGTGGGTACACCTTTGTACACCCATGTACACTTGCAGATCCTTCTGCAAGTCTTTGTATCCTACAGGCAGGCAGGATTCCCATCCTCGGGCACTGCACTTCAGGCTCTCCCCACTGCAGAAGCAGGACCCACATTCCTCTCCTTTGCTGGTGCTTTCGGCTGGAAAATCCCGTGAGGCTGAGCTGAGGAGACAGCATCTCCACAGCCCTGCCTTTGGCCTCGTGGCAGCAGACAAGCAGAGGTTTCTCAGGCTGGGCTTCCCTTTCACTTGTGCAGCCCACGTTTTTCAGCCCCCAGGTTGCCGGAGTCATTTGGGCTGCAGTGTTTTTACAGCACAGCTTTTCTTCTTGAACAAGCAGTTCTAATTGAAACCAAATCCATCAGGCTTTTGCTCAGTCCTATTATGAACTCAAGCCAAGAGGCAAAGCCTGGCATGCTTTTTTTTTTTCATTGACATGAAATACACAAAATTATTAATTTCCTGCACTCCCACTGGATGTCCTTTTGTTGCTCAGGCCAGATAAAATGAGAGCCTTTGAGTTCATTTTCCTGCCTTAGCAGGTTCCTTCAGTGCAGATCAAAGCAGGAGGCCTAATCCCAGAGAGGGATGAGCATCCTTCAGTTCCACAGCTGCATTTGCAAAATAGTTTCTGGTCATTCTGGTGTCTGACTGTTTTGGCGTCTCACTTCTGACAGCAAGTCTATATAATAATCAAAAAGTCAGACGAGGCAAAAAAATAAGAAAGCAGAGACTATCAGCAGTGCTGATATTCACGTTCCCTCTTTGCTCCTGGATAGGAACCTTTCCCCTTTCCTGCAATCCCAAATCCTCAGGATATCACAGCCGACACCAGCAACCAAGTGGGGAGATTTCTGGTCTGGCTGAGCAGGGTTAGTGTGCACCCAGACAGCACAGGCTTGCAGGGAGAGGCAATGCCTTTTATTAACTCAAATAATACCTATCCAGATAATAAAATACAAGCTTTAGAGCATATGCACTTCTTTTTTCTTCCCAGGCATACTTATTTGCCTAATAAAACATGCTATCTGTGACCACACACTTCGACGTGATTACTGTGTGTGAGACCATCCTCACCACAACAGCCCCAGCCCCCTCGGAAGACAGCAGTTACCACACCTGCTCAACCTAACAGCCTTATTCTAACGCATTTCCTTGGGGAACCTCAGGGGACGACAGGGATCAGAAAGCTGAAAAAGGTACGTGCAGTAAATATCCAAAAAAGAAAACCATTCCGTTTAATCTCACTTTTCAGAAGATGAACATAACAAGTCAACAACCTTTAAGTGCCTGAAATGCATCACAACTAACATGAATTTGCACCAAAGAAGTCATGCTGCACCAATCTGATTTCTTTTTGCAACAGTACAATACACCTTGTGGACAGGAAAGACACAGAAGTCATTAACCTCGACCTCAGGAAGCCTTTGCCATTGTCTCCCTTGATATTCTGATCCTGAAGTGAGACAATAGATCTTTATAAAGTGGGTAGAAACTGGTAAGACCCAGCTGAATAGTTGTACCCGGAGCTGTCAGCACTGAGTTGTGTGCAACTCTCAACGGCTCCGTGGTGTGGAGGGAATCTGGTCAGAGTTCCTGTTAGTGCTTGGACATTGGGACAGACGGGAAGGCTGCAGGTGTCCAGGAAGGCAGGACTGGAATTTGAAATTACCTCGCTGGACCAGAGACGTGACCTGGAAAACCTGCATGTGAATTAACAACGACAAATGCAAGATATTGCGAATGACCAGGGACAATTCCCTGCACAAATACAGGATTGTGGAGAGGGAGTGTTCTGCCATCAGGGAGGGAGTTAGAGGGATAATGGCCTGGATGGGACCTGTCACTCCTGTGAAGCTGTGAAACTGTCAGCTGAGCCACTGCAGAGGCACGGGAGCATAATGGCCAGGCATGTGAAAGGATCCCTGTGTGCTGGGGAGGGCAGTGGGAGGGAGGGCTGCGCTCACAGGACATGGTGCAGCAAGGGCACAGTTCACAGGAGGTGGTCTGGGGGATAATAATAAGATTTCAGCCCAACAGGTGGGAGGCGGGAAACACAACACTGCCTAGGCAGAACAGGTCCCTGCACTGACCAGGCCCCATGAGGGGTGAGGAGCTCAGACACACCCTAGATGGAGAGCAGTGGGATCACAGGCAGCTCCCTGGTGAGATATGGGAGTAGAGGAGACCAGGGGATGTTTGCTCTAAGGCGGCCTCACGCAGTTGGTGCCTGGCATCCCATCTCACAGAATCAGTCAGTGAATTGGAGCGCAAGAGTTTCCCTCCAGGAGAACCTCGGAGCTGCTTTGATTGCAGCCGTCACTGCATCTCGCACAGCCAGCGGGACTGTAAGTCAGCCCCTCTTCTCCTCTGCTTCACAGGGCTCTTCCTCTTCTCCATGGGATAAAAATAATCCTCTTGCGTCAGTTACATCACTGTGAGCAGCAAGACGTTTTATTCATTGGCAATTCCTCCCCTTCCCTCATTTAAACAATTCTCCATTGAGCCCATCAAGTTAATTTGCACAAGGGACATTTATTTGCTCTGCCAGCAGATGCAGGTGTCTCCCTTTCTTTTCTCTTGGAGGAGGCTGGTAGGTGGCACAAGCGTGAGCTGGGGAGAGGCTTGGGAAGGGCTGGGAGCAGCACGATGGTTTCGATCAGGGCATGCAGGTGCACGAAGGTTTTCAGATGGATGCACCCAGTGCCACAAAACATGCAGGTGAAGTCTGCAACTGAAGGGCTTTTCACAGCAATGCATTTGGGATGTGTTTTACAATGGCACAGACACAATCTCCCAGGCAGGGAGCTGCCCTCTGTCTCCCTGCAGGCAGCCTCAGCCCTTTCCAGCCCAGGCCGGCTGTTTGGGGAAGGCTGTGTCAGGCTCTGCCAGAGGCTCAGGAGGAGTTACAGGAACGTGCCAAATATCAAGCTGTTCCTTTGGCCCTCATAGCTGCATTTCTTCCTATTCCATGTCATGACAAATTTCCTGCCTTTGTCACTGCAGCAAATGCCACCAGGCTCTGCAATGAGGGATACTGCCCCAGAGTGCCCAGTCGATGCCCAGAGACAAGGGACCACAGAATTACAGATTAACAGCCCCTGTTAAGGGGCTGGGATAGACCTTAAAGATCATCCAGTCCCAACCCCTACCCCACCATGGGCAGGGACACCTCCCACTAGACCAGGTTGCTCGAGACCTTATCCAACCTGGCTTTGAACTCTGCAGGTTTGTGGCACCCTTGGCAGCCTGTCCCAGAGGTCTGACCAACCTCACGTTAAACAAGTTCTTCCTAATGTCTAATCTAAATTTCCCCTCCCAATATTTATCCATTACTCCTCGTAGAGCTTGAAGAAGAGTAAAAGCCCACCTTCTCCAAGCTCTAGGGCATCACAGGGTTCTGTAAGGCAAGGCAAAAACATGACTGGGATGGGTCTTGCAAATGAAAACCAGTGTCCTATTCTCCATCCTTGCTGAGTGAGTCCTCAGGTGCTCAGAACACTGCACAACCATGAGCTGGGGAGAATTCATTACACTTCTCCATCTTAACTGCATGACCAGTACAAATGGAGGCCAAACCAACTCCTGTGGAGGTACAGAGCCAACATGGGGCTGCTCACCTGCATTCCAGGGTTTTGTCTGCTTTTCTGGCCAGGTCACCCATAGGATGCCTGCTCCTCCGTGCTTGTACCACGATCCAGCTTCTCATCCATTCCCTCATATCACTACTACTTGTTCCCTCTGCCTCTGCTAGACTTCCTAATGTTCTTCAGTTCTCCTGTGACCTGACTGGCACAGCTTGAAATCTTGGGCTTGATAGTCTATGACATCCAAATGTCAGGCAGGAAGCAGGAGAGCCTGCCAAGAGCTGGGCCCTGGTGGGACCGGGTTGTCCGTCAGTGTACCCCAACTGCTGCTCCTCTCCCAAGGTATGACTGTATTGGATGTGTCCCAAAAGCGCTCAGCAGGAGAGAAGCACAAAGAAGAGGCTACAGGAGAGTAGATCCATGGTGTCTGTAGACAACTGTCACTTGGCTGCTGTGGCTCCGAGGGAGATGGGTGTACTCAACACAGAGAAGAGCTGCATCTCATCCAAGCAGATGCAGAGGCCAGGACCACGGCTGACTCTCCCAGGCCCAGCAACTGCTTTGCACCTTGTCGTCACGATGAGCCATTGCCTTGTCCTTCAAACACATCCCGTGGCTCAGGGGCTGAGCTAACAAGCTTTTCTCCTTCATTCCCCTGAGCAGAGCCAGTGCTCAGGATAGCTGTCCTCCTGAGAGCTGCTTGGGGTTCTATGGCATAAAACCAGCTCACCCTCAGATGACCTGGAGGATAAGCACCCACATTACCTCCTTCGTCAGGCCAGTCTAATCAGTTCTGGCAGGGGGCTGAGTACTGAATTGTCTCTGCAGGGCAGGCTCCAGGCTGGCGGACCTGCAGTCACATCCAGCCACTGCTGGGAGAATGGGAGCCTCCCAAAAAGCCTCCACTGCTGGCTCTGCCAAAAGCATGCTTTGAAAACAGCTTGTTCCCCTAGGGGTCCCTCTGTCTTTGTACTGGGGCTGTTATTCAGGCAAAGAATTGGTGATTTCTCAGGATTCCTCAGTTTCCTGGACGGGATTTAAGTCATCTGCATAGAAACGAATGCACAGAGGACAGATAAAGAAACAGGAAGGACTGGTGAGCCAAGCATCCTGTGAGACTGAGCAATACGTCGCTTGCCATAACATTGTGCTGTCCTTTCTGCCAAGGCACTGAAGAAAGCTGAGGCTCCGGCTCAGAACGGAGCTGTGCAAGCTGAACAGGCATATTTAGGCAATCGCAGATCTAACCAAAATGAAAGTCCTTTGAAAACATAAGGCAAGGCTCCCTCTCATGCATTAGGCATTTCCCAGGACAGGCAGCAATGGGCTCTTCAAGCTGCAGAGGAGCAAAGTCCAGACTGGTGGGGCTTGGGGAGCTCTAGGATGGCAGACACCAAAGAACAGACGCAATCTGTGCACAAAGGAACAGGATGCAAAGCCTACAGACAGAACAGTACTTGGAGCAACATAACAGTGATGTCTGTATAGCCTGTGTCAAAGTTACAAAATGCTTATATAACCTGAATTATAACTTTCTATCTGAATTGTAGCTTTTTATACCTATATAACCTGAATATGCCTATATGACCTGAATATACCTATATACCTATATAACCTGAATTAGCCTTTTATATCTATATTATAACTTTATATACAATGTAATAGTCAGTATGTAATTAATTAGTTGCTTAGTGCTTAAACAAGTAGAAACTCACCAGGTGGATAGTTTCAAAATAGACAAGTAAAGCTATAAATTAGTCAAGTATAGCTACATTAGAGAGCTACAAGGCATACCAATGAAAAACTGGCAGAGATAAAGCCAATTACCCACAAAGTGAAAGAATTCAGACCAGTTGGATCCAGGATGGACTATTTCACCATAACTGCGCATGCTCTGAAGAAAAAGTTGAAAAGTTCAGACAGAGGAAGACCTTGAGCCTTCCTCAGTGAAGACCCCCAAGACCACCTAAACTGGGGAGGAGCAAGCGCAGTGCAAAAGAACTGTTTATAGCCATGCCATAAAAATATGTACATTATTTCCAGCCCGTATGTGATGATGTTATAATGACATAGGGATATTCAGCAGTACCTACTGTATAAATAAGCCACGACACATGACAAAGGTGGGTGAGTTAGGTGGAAATATCCCCCTCACCACCGGCGCTGTAATAAACAAATACCTGCTCTATAGACACCAGTCTATCGGGTTTTGTCTTTGGCCTATCTTTTCGGGCATCAACAGTACCAATGTGGAGAAATACAAAGGAAGGTGTAAATAAGGCACAACTAGAAACCAATTTTGCTTGGCCAAATTAAGATTTCAGTTACTGAGGACAGCAAATCCAAGGACACACACCAGATTTACATCTAGAAGTCCTGACTATTATTGATCACAAACACAAATCCCCCTAGCGTTTTTATCCAAACCACTAGTATTGCAAAATGAAGCAGTCTCACATCACTTTCAAACACATAGGCAACCCTTTTTATTACAAAGACCTTCAAAGATGAAACTAGAAAGTCAAAGCCAGTCCTCTTGGCTTTGTCAGTATCCCCTTGACAGCACACAGCACCTCACAGAATGAGACTTGCACTTTAGAAATTATTCATAAGTACTATGGATTTTTTGTAAAACGGGACCTTTTCTTGCTTCAGTTGCCAGTGTTTCCATTTAACGTACTAAACACATTTCACCCTGACCACTGGGAATTGACTCCAGCTTAAAATAACTTGTAAATACACTGATGTTGTCTCTCCAACAACTGCCAAACACAGCAGCCACAGAAAGGGACATTACATAACAAAAAAATGTTGAAGATGTGGCCAGCAATAGTAAAAGGAAGAAAAACTCCCAGCTCTTGACCTTGGGGTTCAACAATGCTTCTGTTACATGGAGGTCTCTTCTCCCTTCACATACTTTGATGCACCCCAGAAGTTATATTAGCAAAAACAAAGAAAATAGATTTCATGAGAATATTCAAGTCCTTTAGATCTACTGTTGGCTTGTTTGAGTTGCTCTCCAAATAGTGTGAGTACCTAAGGTTGCCACACCTCCGTTCAGGATCCAGAACTCTTTGTAACTGTGGTGCGACGCTCTTGGACATCTGGATTTGTTCACCCTGGCTATGCCCAAGACAACCAAGTAAATACCCAAAGGCTTCAGTTTTGCCCAAGAAGGACTGCAGCGGGCTGGCACATGGACCACCTCATTTCCCAAGTAACAGCTTTCTAGGATTAAACAGTCCCTTTATTTTATTTCAGGCTATGCTAGACTGGGAGGAACCTGATGTGGGACAGCGGAGGGAGAAGGGATCCTATGGAGCTGTAAAGGTCTTCCTGCTAATGGCTTTCCTAGCACAGTGGCAAGGCAGGAAATCATGGCGGGGAAGGAGAAGGCAGAAGGGGAATGGGAGCCTGCATTTGCCAGTATTTCCTTTGGTGGTTGTTGATTTGTAGTTATGAGTCACAGATCTGTGTAGGAAAACAGCCGCAGGCCACAAGCAATGCTGCTCACACCCTGGCAAGCTCCACACCAGTGGTATGGCCTCTTGCTAGGACCTGCACATGCCAACCCCAGAGACTCTCAGAGCAACCAACCTCCAGCCCTTCCTGCTCCAAGGCAGGCTCAGAACCACCTGTCTGTACATGTGTCTACAGCCTACTCTTCTTGAAGGCTTCCAGCACTGGGTTTCCTCCCCATACCAGAGTGCATACATCTCTACATGGCCTACAAAAGTAACACAGAAAGGTGTGAACAGTCAGGGACAGGGTTTCACGAGTCCCTGAATGCACCCCATGTTCCTCAGCTCTTCCTCTAACAGTATAGAGAGCAGCTACTTGCAACTAGACTAAATAACAGGGGAGGGACTGAAAGGAAATCAGAAAGTATTTGCAAATCTCAGAGTAAGCCATCAAGCTGCAGGTCAGTTTTTATGAGTCCCAAGCTCATTTGTGTGTGCCTCCTTATCTGGAGGCGGCTCTGGAGGAGGCAATCCTCATGAAGGGAGGGCACAGCAGCACACCAAATTCCTCCAGCACTGCTTGTGCTTTGTGCTTCTGGGTCACTGAGCAATTAGCCAGTTCTGAAGAGACACTGAGAAAATCAGCCACTGCTCAAGCAGCACAGAAAGGGAACAAGAGAGGAGCATTTGCATGAAAACAGAGGAACTAGGAATTATACCACTAAAAGAGCAAAACTTGAGCCATGAAGAGAGGGGAGACAAGTGCTTTTCTCTCATACAGAATGAGAGCTGTTGAAATAGAAAGTTTAGGGACAAAATATACTTCCCTCAGCAGTAAACTACTCACCAGTCCAGGACTGATGTGAGCTTGGAGAATGTATCTAATCTATAGCTTCCTTCCTTAAATACAGTCACATGTGCAGATGGACTGTACTTCTTGGGACAGAAGGAGAGGGTTCGAGTTTATATTTCTGTATTTCTGTGCTGGTTGGTTCATCCCCCACACCTCCCACAACTACAGGAAAACATTAAGAACAGAAACAATCTCCTGATCCCTAACTCCTTCAAGTTTCTCTCTGTCACCTTAGGTGCAGATAGCAACACAAGGCCACAAAGCAGTGAGGTTCATGATTGAGCATCCCACTCTCTGTTCACAGCATGCCAGCCTAGTGCCTGCTCTGGACCTGAGCTGCATCTCACCAAAACTGGGTAGAGGGATGAAAACAGGGTCCCTTCCTGAGAGCAGTGTGTGCAGTGGGTGCTGCTGGGGTGTGTGAGGAGGAAGCAGCCTCAAGTCTCAGGAGATCTCTCTGCTGGGATAAAGTGCTGAGGAGGAGGATAAGTTGAAGAGAAGATTTCAGCCACTCTCCTATTGTCTTCTTTAAACTTTGCACACTTCCACAAATCTTCCCCAAATCCCCTTCCCTCTTTCATCTTAAAACCCCAGAATCCTCCCATGGTCCATCACAGTCCCCAGATCCTGACTGCTCCCTCCCAGACCCTGCCATCAGCTGTGGCCAAAAAGACACAGTGTTTTAGGACACAAAACTCAATGCCCTTTCCTCGGCTGAACAGCCTTAGGCTGGATCTGGCCAGGGCTGCAAAGATGCAGGGGCTCACAGAGTCCAGAGGTGACACTGGCTGGTTTCATAAAGCATGGAGAGAGCAGAGCAGCTGCTCAGCATGTGCACATGCATGTGAAGGCTCAGAGCCACCCCATGCCCCTCACTCATCCCCACACCACAAGGTGCTCACAGGTACACAGCACTGGATCCACAGGTGTGTGCCTGCAGCTCCTGGATGCGCACAGTCCTGGCACTGTGTCCTGGCACAAGCGAGCAGCTGTGCGTCCCCTTCCCACTCCACTCATGCCCAGCTAGACCCGGTCAGTCAGGATTTACTGCCTGGGAGGAAATTCAGCTGTCGCCGAGAAACAGAAAAAGAGATGCCTTGCATGTGAAGAAACCAGTAGCAGGAACAGAGATTGAGATAATCATCCTAAATAATCCAAGATAAATAGACAAGACAAGCATCAGGCCAAGAAGCTGTCTGCCTCCCTGGCCATCAGCCTGGGTACTGGCCAAGAAATTTGCCTTAGCCTCAGCAAATTCTGTATTGCAACCTTTCTTTGATCCGCTTTCTCTTCTATTCCTATTCCGCTGTGCTACCCCAATATTTCTAAAAAACACTGCACACTTTTTTTTACTATCTTCTGCTTACGTTTGGCATTGGCAGGGGTTATGCCAGGCTACTTTAGCAGTTTTTAAAAAACAAACCAAAGCCTATGAGCAGTTACATTCTTCTGACTGTGATGACAAAATGCTTTAATTTCTTCCAACCCTCGAATGAAATCCGGAAGGCTCACTAATTAAACAGCTCTGCCCCAAACCGATTCTTCTCACAGCAATGCTTCCCTCGGGTGAACTCAACCACCAAGGTCGTTACAAATTAGAAATGATACTTTATTAGTTAAACAATTCCTGCCTGACATCCGCTGCAATATTTAAAGAGTGCTTGGAGTTTAAAAGTGGCTTGGATGACAGCAGAGAGTCACTTGTTCCTACTGCTGCATCTTGAAATATTGCAGGCATTTCTGTCCCCCACTTCTAAACTCTGAGCAGAAGGACCCAAACTAGTTTCACCTCATGGAAATAAATATAGCTTGGGGCAAGGGGATGTCTCTGTCCTGGCCCAGAGACTTCAGTCTGTGGGAGTAGGGAGAGATCCAGGACTCCATCACCAGGGCACAGACACACAGACACCCCATGTGCTTGACATCCCTTGTACACAGGACCTCTGTGCCCCGTGTGCCCTTGACACAAGTGCCTGATAGGTGGCAGAGACCCTGTCCCCAGCTTCCTCTCAACAACCAATGCACCTGTTCCCATGCGCCACTAAACGATTTAGGATGCCAAAACTCACAAGGAGTTTTAGGTGTTTTTTAAAGATTTTACTGTGTGTCTTGCTGAAAGTCACTTCTGAAAACACCACCTGAGTGCTTTTGAGAAGTTCCCCCCTTGGCACATTTGTTCTGCCAAGTGTTCATAAATGAGACTGTGCTAATGTAGCTGACAGCAAAACTTAGAGTATTAAATAACACTTCTTAAAGATCCCCAAGTGTTTTACGAACATGAATTAATTAAGCTGCAGACCAACCCTGCGAATTATTTAAAGAGCTCTTGAACCTTCTCTCTTCACTCAAGGACATGAAGAGAAAAAGGGACCAAGGTCTGATGGGAACCCAAGCATCCTTATCTTCCCTATTTCCACTTATCCACCACACCAGCTTTAACTAACAGGCAAAACACAATAAACTCAGAATGGGTGAAATCTCACCAGGATGAAGTTAGCTCAGTCATTTTTCATAAGCTTTATCTTGCAGGCCCAGCAATAGCCAAGGAATCTGCAGAACATGGAACAGACATCACTGTGTCTGTTTTTAGGGGAAGCATGGGGTTTGGAATGACGTGGCTATTAAGAGTTCTCTCAAAAAAGGTTGATTAGTCTGCAAGTTTTACCTGTCAAAAGCAGTTGTCCCAGCTGTGTGAGAAGGCAACCCCCTGTGACATCAGCGTGAAACAGAGGGGTAGTGGGACCTGGATGAGCCACTGACTGGCCTGTCCCTTTGGCATCCTGGGTTCTGCCAGACCCCAGCAAAAGACACCATGCCATCTCCAAAGGAGCTGACTGAGCAAGACCAGGCAGCTGAACTCACAGGTGCTGCGGTTGGTGTGATGGCCCCAACCTTCAGAAGCACTGGCTGTGGTTTGTCCACTTGGTCGTCAGGCAGTTTTCCCCACTGGGCTCTGTGGGGACCAAGTGGCGAAGAGAACAGCCTGGGATACCCAGGTCCTGAGTCAGGAATGGACAGGTTTTTCTATCTGCAAGGAGGCAGCTGGGATGCCAGGACTCCTCTGCACAGTTTTGGACCCTCTTCACCTACAAAAATCTCTGGGAATTCTTTGACTCTTAACTTCAGCCTGGGGAATCGCAGGAAAGAGGGAAAAGTTGAGCCATTTTACAGAGGAAAGCTGGGTAAGGGTGTAAAGAGCACACTGACTTGATCTTTAGAGAAACCTGGATCAATACTCTAGCAGTACATTTGACTTCCCACAGTGAGATGATATTCCTGCAAACACAGCTGGAGGCTTGCTGCTAAGGACACAAAGGATGATGCTGGACGGAGATAAGACGGGAGAACACACTGGATAGCACAGCCAGTTCTGACAGGGCTCGACTTCCCTTTGTTAAAGCGCTCTCTTCCACCAGCTAAATCTCCTCACCACTTGTTCACTTGTGGCACTGAGGAGGCTAGGCCAGATCCATCACTTTGCCACCACACTGCAGGTCATCTGTTTTAAACCCTCATATCTTTTAGGGACAAACTGGCTGCAGTCAAGGAACCTGCACACATAACCAGCCATGCCTGAACATCCCTCCTTCCTCCCCATATGTGCAGGAAACACTTAGTTCAGTGTTTAGTGTCCCTTCAAACCTAACCAGGCCAGCAGAAGACAGATAGTTTAATAACATGAGAGCAGCAGAGTCCATTTCCATCCCATTCATGTGTTGCGTGGGATGTAGTACCTGTTGGTTTATGGTCAGCTGTAAGCGATGGAGTTACTCCTAAATTCACAGTTTAAATTGCTTTGTCAACAACAGGCAATTTGCCTCTAAAGAAGGTCAGCAAAGAGAGATGACAACATTCATATCTGCATGGAGGGCTGCTGCTGGCCACCAGGAGCAGAAGGAGACATTTGATTTTACACCTGAAGGACAGGATGCCACGCAGAGGGACCTGGACAAGCTTGAGGAATGGGTCCATGGGAACATCATGAGGTTTAACAAGACCAAGTACTGGTGCTGCACCTGGGTCAGGGCAGCCCCCGGTACCAGCACAGGCTGGGCATGAACAGATCCAGAGCAGCCCTGCCCAGAAGGACTTGGGGGTGCTGTGGGTGAGAGGCTGGACAAGCCTTGGCCATGGGCACTCACAGCCCAGAAAGCCAAATGTGTCCTGGGCTGCATCCAGAGCCCTGTGGGCAGCAGGGCAGGGAGGGGATTCTGCCCCTCTGTTCTGTTCTGGTGAGACCCACCTGGAGCTCTGCATGCAGCCCTGGGATCCCAGCACAGGAAGGACATGGACCTGTTGGAGCGAGTCCAGAGGAGGCCAGCAAGATGATCAAAGGGATGAAGGATCTCTCCTATCAGGAAAGGCTGAGAGAGCTGGGGTTTTTCCAGCCTGGAAAAGAGAAGGCTTAGGGATGACCTAATTGTGGCATTCCAGTACCTGGAGGGAGCCGACAAGAAAGACAGAGACTTTTTACAAGACACATACTGACAAAACAAGGATGAATGGCTTCAAACTAACAGTGAGTAGGTTTAGATTAGATATTAGGGAAAAATTCTTACTGTGAGGGTGGTGAGGCACTGGAATGGGTTGTCCAGAGAAATTGTAGATGCCACATCACTTGGGAGCGTTAAAAGCCAGGCTCGATGGAGCTCTGAGCAACCTGGTTTAGTGGAAGTTGTTCCTGCCCAGGGCAGGGGGTTGAAACTAGATGATTTTCAAGGTCCCTTCCAACCCAAACCATGCTACGATTCTGGCCTACAGCACAGTATTGCTGGGTATTGCTCAGCCCACAGCTGGGGTGAAGAGAAGAGCAGCCACATTTATGTGTGTGTGACCCCTCTCCACTGCTTAAGCCCTTGTGCAGCCAGGGTCCATGACAGACACTGTGCTCGCCCACACCCAGGAAGGATCATAACGCAACCAGGACTTTATCCTGAGTCAACCCAATTACAGCCCTGAGAGTTTGGGTGGTCTAGGGCTGACGTTTTGCTGGAAATAGAAAAGTATGAAGCATATGGGAGATTATTCTCTACAGCTTCTACAACTCAGCCCCAAACAAACTGCCATGCTACTTTTTTTATGCCCTCTCAGCACAGGGAAGATTCACATTTCCAGTGGCATCTAGCTGAAGGAACCTTTTAAAAATCACTCTGAAGGCTCTGGAATGACACTAGTGTGATTAGTTCCTGGCCAAAGACCCTGTCTAATACAGCAGATTAGTAGAGTATATAAAACATTTGGGAGTATATAAATAAAAGATGATCATCTTGAGAGATTGCTTTCTTGGATCAGTTCTAAAAAGCCTGAAACTGAAAGACTCCACTTAACACAAGACAACTGGCTATGAGAATTACAAGGGCATAAAAAGACACTGCATTTACAACCATTCAGCTCATAGCTGGACGAAGACCAGAAAGAAAATCCAGTAATAGATCCATGTGAGAGAGGTCATCATCCTTCAAGATTGGCCCTCACAGATGGTGGAAAAAAACCCTTCACCAACTCACAGAGGCACTGTATTTCCTTGCTGTCACTCAAGACAAGGATCCCAAGTCTCCTTACATATTAAAGATACTGCTTGCTCATTTACAGGACAGTTCACAGGGTGGTCAGGGGACAGGCTCTGGTGCAGGAGCACAAGAAGACAAGCAACATGGGTTCTGCAGGAGGACTTGAGGAAGAGCTGGGATCTCCGTTACTTGATTTCAAAGATTTTGCAAATAAAACCCAAAACTCAGAAAATATGTGAGCTTTGGGAAACAAAGGAACCTCTGCAGAGCTTCTGGACCAGAGCTTGTCTGGACCATGGTGACAACCACAGACAGCCAAACCCCCTTCCCTCTAGTCCCCACTCCTGCCCAGGGGCAAACTGAGTCTTCTTACTCATACAGGAAAAGACAAAAGGATTTAACATCCCAGACATCCTACCCAAAAGGCTTGAGGTAATTGTAAGCACCTTGCTAGAGAGAGCAGTTTTGCCAACACCATTGCATGGAAGGAGAGGGCAGAGTGACAATGCATGAAGAGACCTGCTGTGGCTAGGGAAATGCAGCTGATCCTTACCTTGGGCATCTTACGCAGATTGGGAGAGAGCTTCAAGCAGGTGATGAGGCCTCGTTCATCTCCAACAATGATAATAGGGTAAACAGGATTAAACTGGATATGGGTCGTTTTATTTTTCTTCCTGGTCACCACTAGCTGGGTGCAGAGAGCTTCATACTTGTTAACGTTCAGATCAAACACGTGGGCCTGGGAAAAAAAAAGCAAAGTGCACAAAAGGGATTAATTAGGCAAGAACATCTCTCAGTGACAGAATGATGGCTGGAGAAATCAGAAACAAAAGGTTCTGTTGAAAAAACATCCCAGCCACAGCACACAATTACCATCTGTGCTCAGGGCTGTGGTCCACTTTAAGTAACCAGTGTGCAGAAGCCAGCTGCTCCTTGTGAGTGACAGTCCCCCTCCCGCAGGGGCTCATGGACAGAGGACCACTTCCCTGCGGTGGGTGCGAGCCTTGGCAAGGCTCCAGCTGATCTGGGCTGGAGAAGGCTCAGAGCCAGCACTGCTAACCCCACAGATCTTAATCTCCCTTCTCAGTGCAAGTAATGAGACAAACAGGTGTTAAATCAGAGCCTAACACAGATTGATGCCCCAAACGGGGAATGCTGTCAGAAATTCTGATTACTGCTTATTACAGAGCTCTTTAACATTTTCAGCTTAATTATAACAATAAAGACACAAACCAGTAAGTAATAGGGAAGTGATGGGAACAGGCGTAGTATGATTAAGGGTGTATCCTGGGGTAATGTCAGGGAAGCACAGGACAGCTTGGTACTGGCAGCCCACTCCAGTCCAGCTGCTTCAGACACTACACCTGCACACATGTCCTTCTCCCACAGCATCAGGAGAAGTACCACGTAAAGATCAGCCAAACGGAAAAGCTGAGAAGACAGACCTGAGGACCCACTCAGGCAGGATTCCCACTGGCATGGACCTCAGACCTCTGGCACAGTGACACAGACCTCACCAGCTGCATGATAATGTGCATTTCACTGTGCCAGAGGGAACAGTGGCAGTTACCTGAGAGAATGTATTAACTTAACATTATCTCCCAATAATTGCAATTAGCTCCAGTTACTGGTACAGACTGCAAAGGCTAATAAAATATGATGTCCCTCTCTTCCCCAGGGCTAAGGGGAGTAGTTTCCAGCATGCTGGACTTCCACCTGGTATCCACCATGGGGACTTTTAGCCTTATGTTTCTCTTCCCTTTTCTGTCTTCAGAAAAACTAAGGAAGGGAATATTTTATGTTAACAAGTACAGTGGGAATATAGAGGAAATTAGGACTGAACTACTTGTAAACCTCCTTCCAGCTGTGTCTTGTTTACCAGCACTTAAGAGACAAAGGAAACATAATTTCAACAGTATTCCATGATGAAAATTTGAATTTAGGATTTATCTGGAATCAGACAATGGTACTCTATAAAATCTTATTCCAAAGAGTGTGGAAGGTTTGGTATCAAATCAGTACATGTACTTTCCCATTACATAGCAATGAGTCAGTGAGTTTTATCTGAATCCATGTATAGCAAAGAGATGGCCCATGTGCAAGTCATGAGACCACAGCAGTCTCATGAGCTGCTGCGTTTTCACAGGACTAAAAGTGTAGGAATTTGTGATGTCCTTGGTCTGAGTGGGAGAACAAAGGTCTTACAGATGTAAAAAACCAAGAAAATGAAGACTCTCTCCACAGTGAAGTAAAATAAAGTGCTTGGAAAGTGCTTGAAAAGTGGACAGGGTTCTCAAGACATACTTTGAAGAAATCCATGACAGTACAATTCAAGATAGGAATAAAAAGCATCAGCCACAGATGTGGATTTGCAGTTTGGAGGGCCCTTCCCCAGTCAGCACAGGCATAGGTGAAAGCACAGCAGCATTTTTATCTGCTCAAAATATCAGATGCCAGCATTACATTGTGAATTTCGACCTGACACTTGAGGTCTCACAGTCCAGCAAAGGTAACTTCAATTTCCTGCCTCTAGACATAAACCAATGTGGCTCTTCGGGCTTGTACTTTACACCTGCTGTCTTACTTATTATCTTGGAAAAGGAACAAGCACTCTTTCAAGCATATCAGCCTCCCCTGAGCCATACTCATTAAAGATCTGGTTTCTTGCCTTCATAGAAAACACTTTTATTAATTTAGTAATCTAAGAGCCTAGGAAATGCCCACTGATTGAGTAGGACCATTTAATCTACCCAAAAAAAAGTGACAGAGAATTAGTGGCCAGGTTTCTTCTTGGCAGCCAAGTCTGCACTGCTCTCTATAAGGCTGTCAAGGTACCCCACCTGCACATCCTGCCCAGACCTGCACTGGAGAAAGATGGCATGGCCAAAGGCTTCAAAAGTGCTGGAGTGCTGAGCAAGTTAAATTACTCTGGATGAGGCTGTTTTTCAAAAATGTCACGAACAGCCCCAGACAAGCACAATGCCTGGGACAAGAACTTGAAACCATCAGCAATGTGGAGAAGGTCAAAAGCAAACAAGTTTATGAATGTTCCTACTATAAAGCTCCTCTTTTATGAGCTTCTAAACAAATGGGCTTGTTTTCCTTCACCAAGGGAATCGTGGAAAAGAACAAACTATTTCAGTTCTTCAGCTGGAAACATCAGCCTCATATCAGTTGTCAGATGCACCAGATGGAGGGGTGGGTCACGAGCACTAGGAAGGACTTCAGAGGCTTTGATTTAGAGACTTACAGTTACCCTTAGGAGAGAGGGAAACGGGGTCAGACCAACGCGGGTTTTGCTGCTTTGGGAGTAGCCTGAAAGAGGCACAGGACTTCTCACAACACTTGAGCCAGGTTAACAGTGCTGCAAAGCAGCAGAGCTACGTGTGGCCAGCACCATCTGCACAGCTGCCTAGGCCCTTCTGCCCAAAGAATGGGGGATTGAAATCCTGCAGCTCTCCTTGACACTCCTAGTCCCAGGAGCTGCCATGCTGGCTCAAATCCTGGAACTAAGGGTTACGGAGTGGGATCCAGCTGGATCTCCCACCCCAGAGACTCGCCAACACACAGCTTTCTCTCCATCCCACTGCCATGGCGGCCCCTGCCCTAAGATCACTGCTTGCATGCAGAGACAGCCTCTCGGGTCTTGCCAGATGAGCCCTCTCAGAGTATATGACCCAGAGAAGAGCAACCATGGCCCACAGAAGTGCCATCCAGCCACACCTGTGACTCAAGTATCAGATTCGTGGGGAGCCAGGATGACCAGAACCAGAGCCACATCCAAACCCTCCTTCATGGAGCACAGGGTTCAGGGCAGGCACTCATCCAGCAGCACCCAGACAAGAGCTGATATGCAGACACTGTCAGAGAGCTGGTACAAAGGGGCATTTTTATGAGGGCTGTTATTTGCATTGTTATCCTTTCAGAGCTTACAAAACACTGAGGGTCCTGCTATGAATAGCCCCTCTCTCCTGCCAGCTCTGCATGCCACTTCTCATGCTGTTGAGGCTGGTCTTTTGCTGCAGGTGCTGAGATCTGGGGCCATCACACTTGCTTACCCACACTCACCCAGAAGCAATTTAGAAAATACAGAATGAAGGTTTCTAACCTCTGGTTTTCAGACCTCAAAAAATGTATCCATTTTGGTGTATGTCAGCAGAGAAGGAAGCAGAAACCTCCTGACAAACTCATTTCTATACCTTCTGCAGATCCCATAGAAGCAAGTCAGGAACCTGGAGGGTCTGGAGCCCTTCTGCTTGCAGACCACAGCAGACACCTTTTTTTTTTCTGTTAATAAGCTAAAAATATAATGGGTAAGGGCATTTTGGTTCTTTTTTACAGAGTCCTTAGGAATAATATGTGGTTGTTTGCTTAAAGAAACATAAATCAGACCCCAAGAACAAGAAACCTGGAAAAAGCCACAGAGAGAGAGGTAAAAGAAATCTGAAAATATCTGAAAGAGGAAAGTGCAAGAACTCCTTTCTGCTTCCCCCAGCATAACCATAGGAGAATAAAGCTCTGGGCAGTAACCAATTGCTTCAACAGCAATTTTATTTATGATCCCTGTAAACCTCTGTGCCTGCTCCAAGAAAGTGCAGGAGAAGATGTAGCACCTTCCAAATGAAGCCCAAGCTGCTGAGCTAAGCAGTTCCCCTTGCAGCATGGAGATTTGTGAGCTGGCATCAACCACAATCAAAAGAAACCTAGACTCACAATACTGAGGTGCTGGACAGTCTGGTGGTAGATATGCCATGCAGATGTTCAAAGCAAATTTCTTGATGGAAGGATAGCAACTCTGCTAAGTCCCCAAAAATGAATTTAAGCAGATGCCCAGTTTTCTCTGAGGTGGGACCAAGTGAATTCTGCCATTTCTGATGCTTTTTATCCAATTAGAACAATTTTAAACTGCCATCACAGTAACAACAGAGTCTCCACGCTTGATGTACAGGCAATAATGGATCTAAGTCTATTGTGTCACAGTTGCAGAAAATGTTTGACATAAATGAGCTGCTTTGATGCCTGACTTTTAAACAGACAGAGAAGAAATCCAGCTCAGTTTCATCCAGACCAACAGCTCCTCTGTCTATAAATCATGCTAATGCATTCCACCTCCCAAAATCCAGCTGTTCCCTACTGAGCCTCCACATAGTTCCTCTGTAAGCCCAGCACAGTGCATGTCCAAGGCAAGCACCATGTTCAGTTTTGAACAACTCATTTCTCCCCACCTGCTCTACAAACTTCACTTACAGCCTGAAATCCAGCCCAGGTTCTCATCTGCTCAGGAGTTCTGAGGTGAGTTGGACCCCTCTGTCCTTATATCCTGTCCCTGCCCTGAGGCACCAGGGAGGGAAGTGTAAGAGGATGTGGTGGGAAGCAGAACCCTCTGCCAGCAGAACAAACTACTTGATTTTTGTGGTCCAGGAAGAAGGGAGCTGAAGAGCTACTTTGACCTATACTGCCTTTATTTTATCCTCAAACTCTTGCTGAATCTGTCATGGCTGGAACTTTTCCTGTCCTTTTATTCCAGCCTTACAAGCCTTCATTCCCCAGCAGTGGGCTAGACAATGCTAGCATGTTCAAAAACAACCTGATGGCAACCAGAACCAAGGCTGGGGGGAAATATATATATATGTAAGAACAAGGCAGATATACCTGGTAACTTGGCAACAAAGAATAAAATCAGTGTAAGAGCAAAAGGTGAGGGATAATTTAATACCATGCTGCCCTTTACCAGTTGACATCTCTTTCAGTGCTTGGCTTTCAGTGTCCGTTTGATCGATTTATCTCATTTTCTTGACTGAATCATGATCCCTCATCCATTCGCAAACTCCACAGATGATTTGTTTCAAACTCTCAGGTAATATATTTAGTAAGTGGGCAGGCCACCCCCAGACCCTGTCTAGCACCATGACAGCTACTGGAGAATGCCAAAGGCACTGGGCAGGCAGAACAGCCTCAGCCTGCCCTGCGCTGGAGGCCTCAGTTTGCGTGATTTCTATACTGCCACTGTAGCAAGAACAGCTTCCAATACAGTTAATTTTCTCTAAGAGGACACTTTTCGGTTACAAATGAGTGTTGAAAGACAGTCCATGGTCCTTCTGACACCCAGGGTAGTCAGGGTCCTGGCAGGAGGAAAGGAGACCTCACTCAGAAAACATTTATTGCCTCCCTGCTTCTGCAATGACAACACGGGAACCCTGGTCCTCAGCAGTCCTGATCCTAGCACAAAGCAGATCATAAAACTCATGGGATTTCACAGCACTTTCATGCTACTGGTGAAAAAACAGGCTCCAGCTCTGTGACAGGTATGCTCGGAGGCAGCTTTGAGCTTGGAGGATGAGCAGGCATGTGTGAAAGCTACTTTTTGGGCTGAGCCAGCTGCATGCAGCCAGGAGTCAGCTGCATGTTCTGGGGTATGGGAGAGGGCTAAGCACCTCCCTCTGTCCTGCAGCATCCCAGCCCACTGCTTCAGGGCGCATGACACAGCAGGGAACAGAGTGCCTGTCACCTGACTGAATTGTAGGGCTGCATCCCTCATTTTTTCCTCATTCAGTAAGAACTGGGTCATTCCCAATTTGACATGGTAGGAAAACAGCATCAGCCTTAGGTGATTTGACTCAGCTCCCACAAGTCAGTAAGAAATCAAAGCTTCAGCATGTAGAAGAGCTGCTATTCATTCAGACAAGCTGAGGACCATTTGGCCTCTTCTGGAAACCCCAAGACATTGCTTTACAAGAAAGTGCTTGTTTATCCAAGCTAAAGTCCTTGTCAGTCACTAGTTCTGCCAGCCTGGCTCTCCTCTGAAAGCCTCAGTGACTAGGATAAAACAGTGTTCCTGAAGTCAACCTATGTGTTACGTCCCCTTCCTCTGATCTCCCAGGCCTGTTACTCTACAGAACAGTATTAGATTGGTGTTATGTGATATGGCCCTAGTAAAGCCTTACTAGACTGCCTGGTCCTTGATCTACCAGTGCTTACAAATAGATCAATTAATTATTTGTCCCAGGACCTTTCTGGATAGCATATTTAGGCTGGCTAATCTCTTCTGCACTGTCATAGTCCTGAATACTGGGCAGAATCTTTCCTCCAGACTTCTGATACTTCCCTACTCTGCCTGATAAAGAACAGGGAAGCTGTTTCAACCAGTCCTTTAATCTCACAAGGCTGAGCTACCTGAGTACACCCCAGCTGTGCCAGTCCCCACAGCCCAGTCTCTGATGTCAGGCTGAAATTATGTCCTCATACACTATGACCAAGCTCCATCTCTTCACGTTGGCAGGATCTTTGCTATGCCCTGCCAGGGAGAGTCAGCACTGGAGGCTGCTGGGGCATGCGAAAGGGCAGCATCAAGCCTGACGAAAGAGGCAGTCACTGCTCTCTGCCACCTGACCCCATGGCAGGCCAGCAAAGCTACTCACACGGTAGATACTGAACTGTCTTGGTTTGGAAACTGGCATTTAAAATGAACCAGCAGAGATTTCAGGTCATTATAAAATGCCAAGGAATAAAGGTTCAGGAGCTTCCATCTCTGTACAAAAGGATTTGACAGACAGCTGGAGGCTCTCAGTGGCCAAGATGCCAAAAGTCTGAACTTGCAAATTCAAACCTAAGCGAGGAGCCATTCCTAGCAGTGGCCAGTAATTCAGAGCAGAGAGGGGCAGCTTTATAAACTGTGGCAGATTCTCCTGATGGACTCTGTGCCCCCAGTAGGTTTTTGTGCAAAGTCTAACAGATGAATCAACACACAAAATCTTTTGAGATGCTGTCAAAGTAATTTTTTTGATTCACACATCCATGAAGCAGAAAAAGGCAAACATAGTTCCTATGTGGCTGAATGAACCAGTTAATCTCAGCGGTTTTGTCCAAATGCTGTATTTCATAACCTGAAAGAGCAACAGCTTTAGTAATGAAAAACTGGCCTGTGAGACTCTGTGTAAGAAAAAATTCATGCAAAGCCACTGACAAAAGGCGTTTAAATTTGACTTTGCACGGAAACCAACTACCATGCTGACAAAGTTACCTCACCTACACCAGTAGCTAATGGATTTGAGTGAGCAGTAGTGTCCTGAGATGTCTGATGCACATCTTGAGGCTTGGAGCCCACTAGAGCACGTTGGGGTGGGATGGGAGCTGCATCAGGATAAAAGTGAGGGCTCAGAGCCTGCAAAGGCAAACCAAAGTCTTCCAGACCAGCTTTATTCCCCAAAAACAGCTGCTAGAGGAGACAAATGCCAATGCACCGAGTCTGGTGGCAGTGGGAGGAGAATGGGGAACAATCTAATTGGCACAAAGTGGAGGAGAGTTAATTCTGGAACTCTGACCATCTATCTCCTTGAGCACTGACATGCCACCAGCCCTTGTTCTAAAGCTGACTCTCCAGCAGTCCACACCAATCTCAAAGATTCAGCAGGGAATGAGAATGAGGCTTTTAGGTCTTGCAGCTGAAGAAAATGAACAGTTTTACAAGAAACAACCAGTTACACTGCAAACACAATTTCAAAGCCATTTTAAGAAGCTTCTACCCACTTCAGCCTACTCAAAGGTCCTTCTGGGTGATGACAGAGACTCATGCTCATTGAGTGTCTTTACACCCCTGCAATTGCCCTGGCCATGATGCAGGGAGCCAGGAAAGACCTGGTCCCAGCCCTGCAGAGTTAGTGGTGGCCCCACAATGCATGGATAAACCCCATGGGCTACCCCACTGCATAAGGGTAGGAGGAACAACTCAGATGCAGCAGGGGCATTTGTAGACGTTCACTGTCCTGCCACCTCTGGGCAAAAGCATCAACTGATAAGAGGCCTGGTGGCACCCCTGATTCATGCCCTACAAGGAGAGGAAGGATTAAATCAAAAATACCCAGGGAAATATTTTCAAATCTGAAAGGTTTAAAAAGCCTCTTCTCTGCAAAATCATTCATGCTTTAAAGACAGAGGTTGGCTTTTGCTTCCAGTCAATGCTAAATGGGCACGAAGTTTCTGCAAATTGCTCTATACACACACACACAGACACCCACCAGCAGTAAGCACATGCTTCCCTTGTAGCTGAGAAAGGCTGGGCATCGAGACCAGCAGGCAGAATAACCTTGGTATGTGAGTGAAATACAACAGAAAGCTGGTCTTCAAGACTTCTCATTCAAAACAGTTGTACAAACAGTTAAGTAAGTTTATATAAGCAGGAAAGAGCACACTCGCTTCCTGAGCAGCAGCACAAACCATTAATTAATTTCCTGAAGGTTTGGGTTGTTTCAAGTATTTCACATCTTGAAAGGTCAACAGCTTCACTAATGGGGAAAAGCCCTGGAGCATATGCCTGACCAGTTTTCTCTGCAGAGTGAACACTTGGATGGAAATTATCTTGAGGCTATCAATATTTACTAAAGATGGTTATAACATCACCTTCCTCTTGCTGCCCTAGAAATGAAGAATACAGCCCACTAAAACACAAGGGTGAATGAACTTGTACTCTGTGCATGCTCTCAAGCCTGTTGTAAAACCCCTGGGATTCTCCTTTTCACACAGGACATTTCACAGAGCCATAGGATTAGAAGGTAATTCAGGCTGGAAGAGACTCACAGAAGTCTCTGCTCTAAGCTTCTGCCTAGAGAAGGCTCAACTCTGAGGACAGATGTGGTTGCTCAGGGCTCTACCCAATCTGCTCTTCAAGTCCTCCATGGACAGAGACAGAACAGCCTCTCTGGGCAATTTGTTTCATTACTTGACTGCCTTCAGAGTTAAAGTTTTTCCATATATCCAGCCCAAACCTCTCAACTCACTTCAGCTGTGGTGTCTCATCATCACTTCATGCACTGCTGTGAAGAGTTTGGCTCGAACTTCTCAGTGACCTCCTTGTAGGTACTGGAAGGCTGCTGGGCTCCTTCTCCAGGCTGAACAAGCCCAGCTTGACCACACCATCACAGCCATTGCATAGGGCAGTTGTGGCCCACAGCCTGGGATCCAGCCAGGAAAACACTTCTGATATGAGTGTCTTTGGCTTTTTTAACAGGGGTAACAATTCATGCATGAATTCTGCAAGCACAGAAGTGAAGGAAATGCCAACACCATTTTCTTCTTTAAGGAAAATAAGTAACACAAGACCAAGAGGAAATTTCAGGACCCCTACTTCTACATCTTACAAATTTTTTTCTTCTGCTTTAAAGTTAAGTTTGAGATGAACTTCAAGCAAACTCCAAAAAGCAAATGCTGCTGAATGCTGCAGGATTGAATTCCACCACTTCCATTTCTCTGCCCTCTGTCCTTACAATAAGCTGACCAATATCCCCATATTCCCTGTACCCTAAGTGTAAGTGTCCAGGTATTCAAATCCACAATCCACCTCCATTTTTTTTTATTTCCAAAGCAGGTCTCTCATCCCAGCTAGCCTTTTTCTTCATGTGAGGCTTTTACCATTTATAACACAAGGTGTTCTCCTTTATGAATCTCTGTTTACGATCTTTCTGAAATAAAATGATCAGCAAGCAGAGCAGGATACTAAGGCAATTAACCAGAACATGATGGAGAGCAATAGTAGCAGTTACTATGCACTGCACCAGCGGCAGAATGTGTACACTTGGGTTATTTATGAAGAGGTAGTGCTGTCCAAAGCAGATGCCCAGCTGCCAACAAACGCATTTTATCATAATGACCCTGATATTTACAGCTTTTATTAAATCCCTACCTCCTGGATTCATGGAGATTGAGAGATTTTTATATTCTAAAATGCCCCAGCTTCCAAGTCAGTCTGAGGGGGCTCACACACGTTTTGGACACATAACATCAGCTTGAATAAGGAGAAGTGTTTTACAAAATATGCCAGGTATCTCTTCAAGACTTACAATTGGGCCTTGATTTTAAAACCACCTCCAGGCAACCTTCAAATTTTGCAGGCATGATTATGTGCAGATGCCAAGATAGAGGATGTTTGCGAACAGGAGGCCTTTAATGTTTTATTTTCTGGCTTCATGTCCTGTATTTTTCTGTTCTGTAGAATCATAGAACATCCTGTTAATGTAGATTTTTTCCCCAGCATTAATGGAACCTGGCCTTTGCAAGGCACTGAGTTATTCACAAGAAGTGCACTCTGCTACAAAGTGGAATATGTCCAGAATTGAAAAGGCTGTAAACAACTATTTATTCCACTTCTACTGCAGATCTAGAAGGTTCTGTCCAACAATAGAAACTAAGCTATGTCTCAGACACACCCTGCTGCAGCTAGCATAGTTAGTAGCTAGCACAGATGCCCAGTATTTCTATCAGCATCAGTGGCCAGCCTGCTGCAATGGGAAAGCAGCTGGACCTGTCCTGCTAGGCAGCCCAGTTCTGGGCTGCTCCTGGTTGACGGTCACTTTGTTCTCAGAGTATGGGATAAAAGGCATAAAGCAGAATTAGATCCTATTAAATTAGGTTCTATTTAGGATTGCTGAATTAGGTCCAAGGATAGCCAGTGTGAGATGCCCTAGGTGGCGTGCTGCCAAGTCAAACAGGCTTCTGCCTTAACAATAGCCTCATACAAACTCCAGGTCCATGGATGCTGCAGCTAATGTGGGTAGGACAAGTTGTGGGAGGGATGGGAAGACCCCATGGCACAAACTCTTGCCAAGTCCATAGCAGCTTCTCTGCAGTAGGTAAAGCTCTGAGAAAGAACCCGAGTGGCATGAAGCCTCCCTAGAGATGCACTATCACTGCCAAAACTTGACCACATGAGTAAGAAATCAAAGTACAGAGTGTTTCCCTTCCATTTGCTCATGCTGCCCAGGATGTATCCCAACCTGCAGATATCTCCATCCTCTTCCCCACAGTGAGGCACCAGGACACAGCTGGGGTACCCACAGCTCTCTGCCCTGCTCACCCCAGCACTCAATCAAAGCTGTGACTGTCAGCAGAACCCTTGCAAGGTTTGAGGGCACACACAACGTCACTTGTGGAAAACAAGTCAGAGGATGCGACTGATGCACTGAATGCATTCACTGCCTTCATGCAGGCCCTTCATTTGGTATATGGGAGAGTGGGGACAGACAGATCCACAACGGAAGGACCCACTCTTGACCTTGACTATGAGGGAAGAGTGTCAACACTACTTTCCATAGGCTGTGGCATCCTGAGCTTTCCAGGGAAACCAGATGACGCAGTGAAGAGATTTCTATTGCTCGGCCTGGGAGAGACAAACTCACAGCCTAAGCCAGTGTATCAGCAAAATTATTTTCTTGCTATAACATAAAGGTTAAACTGCAATAAAGTAGCCAAGGCATCAATTCAATGATAGAGCTACATAAAGGCCATCCTTTCGCTGGAGTAATTTTGGCCAAACTGCACAGACTTTCCAGTTTATACCAGCTAAACATAAAGCCCATGGTAACAGAGCAATGTGGTCTTACAGTACTAAACCAGTATTGATGGATAGCTACATGTCCTGGCTACTTGCCAAGCCCAAATTAACCATCTGAGCTACTCCAACGGATGGCTAGAGGCAAAAATATAACTGCCATCATCTCAATATTAGGACTGGTCTAAGGAGTTCATTACCAAACTATTACTCTTGCAGACAGCCTCACATAGTGGAAAAATGTTGCTTTTATTTAATTGGAACAAAGTTCTATTGGCTGACCCCGGGCATATTACTATAATTGATTTTCTAATATCAGTGTAAGCATATAACCACTTTATTCTATTGTTTCTCTATACCCTGAAAGTTCAAAACCAATGCCCTGATGTCAGCTCATAGGGGAGTTTTGATCTGGAACATCACAATCTCTCCATCTCCAGGGATGTACTGGGGATTTCATTATCAAGGAAGCTCAGTGTTTCAATTCTACCATGTGCAAGCTGCACACCTGCACTGACATGGTTAACAAGAGAGCAGGAAGGGGCTTTTATGCATTTGCAACATGTGCTTTGAGAAGGAGTGCGAGATTAACGCCCAGAGATATGCATGCCAAAGGCAGGAAAGCATAGGAGAAAGCAGCCTGATCCCTGCTCTCCTCTCTGTCCTATGAGTACCTCCTTCCCTGGAGTAAAAGGAGCAAACTAGGACTGAAGGGAGGTTTGGCTTGCCTATGCTAGAATGTGGTGGAGCTTGTAGAAGCTCCTGTCCTTAGACGAGAAGACCCACTTGCATTTCTGATGGGTTTATCAAGGCTGCAGTGAGATGTGCAGCTGATTCTCAGCACCTGCTAAAAACCCTCTGGCTTGTGATTTAACATCAGCTGTTTGCATGATTGGGATGCAACTCAGAGATTTCTAGCCCTGTTGATGGTAGGGGTGTGGTAGATCTTAGTGGGGGAAAGAGTAAGAAATGTTGCTGCCCAGGTTTCCTCCTCTTTGTTGCTTTACAACTTCTGCATTCTCTGTAATCAGATTGAGCAAAAAGGAGTTAATAGTTTTAGGGCCTTGAAGTACCCAAATGGCCCTGCCATACAGCAGCAAGCAGCTCAGGCAGGCTGCAGCCAACTCAGCCTGTCACTGTGGTGGATTCCTGCTGGTGGGGGATCTGCAGCTCCCTGATATGCTCAGCCAGGATTGGGCTGACCCGTTCCTGTGCTCAGCTCTAATCTCCTTTGACTTTCCCTCAGCTCGAATCAGAGCAGTGTTGCTCCCAGCCTCTCACCTTGCCATCAATGGTGACTGCAGCAAAGACCGTGGAGGAGTAAGGAGACCATGCAACATCCCCTACAGCACTACCCAGGTCATAAACAAACATCGGAGTCCTATAAAAAAGACACAGAGAGAAGAATTAATTTAAACACATTCCATTCTGAAAGTGTAACATTGAGCTATGAACAACTGGATATTGCAGAAGTGGGAGGTGGGGTATTTTTCTCTGTCAGATCACAGCCAAGGTCTGAGCCAAAGGCAAAGCAAAGCTGAGCATCAATACAAATGGGTCAGGATTTGACCTGCTGCAACGAGAAGAGAGGTAGCATGTTTCTTTCTTTCTTTCTGAAAGCACTTTGACAGCTTTTTCCCAACACACACAGCAACATGGAGTCTCTCTGGTTAATATTAATAAGCATGCAGTAAAAAATTATCTCCCTTCTCTGGACTTCCGACAACAACACTGAGTATTAGAGCAGTATTGGCAACAGGAAGTATTTGACTCTGACTGATTTACAACAAAATCAATTTCCTGATTGAAACCAGACATTCCTTAACCACTAACCCTGAACTTCATTCCATATTTTGAAGTGTTCCAAATTTTTTTTTGCTTCTCTGGCTCTCTTAGGAGGTTTCTGGCCCCTGAGGCTAGAAGCCAGTCCCTGACATTTCTCTGTAGCATTGCTCTGCCACAGTAGGTCCTGCCTGAAGAAAGCCAGGTCTGAAGTAAAGCAGTCAGCTTCCGTGCTGAGCTACACCGCTTGGCAAGTTCCTGGGGCAGCCAATGCTAAATCTTATGCATCATACCTGGGGAGTACAAATATGAGTCATTAGACCCAAAAAATAAAAAAGCAATTAGCACTATCAACACCTGGGAGTGAAACTGAGACTGAGGTATGAGCAGAGTCAACGTGTGCAGCTGACATGTCAGGCTGGACCTCCTCACCCACACCAGGACCCAGCAGGACCTACTTGATGGTGTGATCCCAGATCTTGACTGTCCAGTCAGAGCTGCAGGAAATGAAGACTTTCAAGTGGAAGGGATTCCAGCTGATTGAGTCCACGGCCATATGATGGGCTTCAAACACATCCAGAAACTGGCTTGAATAGCTTTTCGAACACTGCAATGGAAAGAACTAGTCAGTAATCAGAGATAGATCTCCCAAAGCTGAAATTCCTGTGGAAAGATGCCTCTGAATGCTCATACGGCCTCCCAGGATCTTTAGGGCTGGCTGGGAAGAGATGGCTGGTACCCAGAGGTGCTACAGAAAATCAATAATTTAGCACATGCTGTTTCACCCCACTTGCAAGAGACATCCTGCTCTCTTCTGCAATACACAGAGACAGGAATTGAAATTGTCTGGTTGGATTTACAGAGCCAGGCCCCAGAGACCATTCTCCACTGTAGGAGTTACACTGTCTTCCTGCCAGCCCAGGCTCCCACTGTGTCTCTCCCGTGTAAAAGGTTCACAGGAAAGGGAGGGGAGAACATGCCCTGTGCTGCTCAGGAGCACTGTGTGCATTTGAAGTGTCACAGTTAAAACCTCCAGTAACAGTGCTCTTAGCACAAGAACGTCCTACCAGACCCTTTGACTCTAAAGACTCTGGAAACATTCTTACAGTCCTTTCCCTGCCACCATCCTGGACAGTCTGCTCAGAGAGCCTGCCCCACAGCACGACTCTGCAGCTCTTTCTGTTGTGCCACTTGTCACTTCCCAGAGGGGTGTGAGAACTACTGAGGTTGTCCAGGACTCAGACATGTCCCTGACAGGCCAGGGGGCCCCACTGAATCCCTGCCAACAGCAGCCTGTGAACTGGACAATGTCTGCACACACATGTGAGGGTCAGACCAGCATCATCACACCTGTGATGCTGCTGAATGGCAAAACGTAGGATGTCTACAAGAGCTGGAAAACATTTGGGACCCTTGAAAAAGTAACTTTGTGTGTGAGCTTATGAAGCAGGGAGAAATTACAATCTACTTGGCTACAAGGAGACTTGATCCAGATCCTGTCAGTTTTGTGTACATGGAAAAATTAGGTTATCCTCCCCAAAGCTCCTCCCCTCCAACCACACTAGAGGCTTCCTTCACCAGCAACAAGGACCACATCTCACATGAAATGTCCTTTTGCTTGCATTCTCACACTCAAGCTGTATCCACACAGCAGCTTGGAGTTGGTTTGCCTCAGTACTGGCACAACAATGACTTTTCACAACCTTTCATTACTCTCTACTGAATGCTGCACCACCTCACCTGCCCAAGTAGCAGGATTATTGAAGTGTTACATGACTCTAATTCTTGCAAATCAAAGCTCTAACTAATCATAAGGCTTAACTCTTTATTACAAGTAACACTTACTGTCTGGGTATTCAGACCTGTTCACCAGTGCAGGTACTGGATTAAGGGTGCTAAACCATTCCCACAATAGCAGCTCCTACATCCCTGGGAGGCTTGCTGTGGTGGGAAATGGAAACAAGAAAGTGGCTCATGTCCCACTGAGATTTACTGACAGTATCTACAGCTTGCTAATAGTTTGTTGCATACTCTGAGTTGCTGTCCCTGCATTTAATGGTGGGACAGAAATCTCCTTTAATGTCATGTTTCATAACTTTACTTCATAATTCTTAATGTTCAGCCATCAGGAAAATCGCCACTTGGCTTGTTTTGAAAGTCACTTTGTTGGGAACAGACAGAATGGGTCACAAGTAATTAACACAAGAGAGAAGCTGCTTTATCCATCTGTCCTTGCAAGTGTGCGGATTGAAGGTCCCTAATACCTGAGAACTTTGAAGAGTGAGATCTTAACCAGATTTGTCTGCCTCCAACAGAACTGTAATGCTCAGTGCCCTGTTTTCAAAGCTTTGTGGGGGATGAGCCCTTGATCAGTGCAGCTCTCTGGCATTGGTACAGGAGATCTGTCATGCCCTGGGACGTGCTGATCCACAGCACTGGATTTGCAGTCTGCATGATGGGAAAGAGATCTGTATTTCTTCCCGTGAAATCAGCAGCAAAAAGGTTTCTGTAGGGCAGATTACCACTCATGTCCCTTGTGAGAAATGAACCTTGCATGCCTGCTTTAGCCCAAAGGCACACACTGTGCTCTGGCAGTGCCTGCCAGCCCCACACCACATTCACCACAATATTTATTGTTGTCTCTGAGTGCAAAACAGGGCTGCATTCTTCCCAAGATGCATTTTGAAGAAACACCACAAACTTGAGGAAAAGCTCAGAAAAGAAGTATGACTTTAACGAATCAAAAGAGTTTCTGAGCTAACTCAAACTGCTGGTAAAGTCTTTCCCTATTATTCAGTTCAAGAACCCTACAGTTATTAGACACGTCAGGATGAAAACGAAACTACTGGAATATGTGACACCTAAGTCCTGACAGGAGAGCTTTGAAGAGGATGACTAGATTCAGAGAGAAGGCATTTGTGCAGCCTGTCTGATATTCTAGAGCACTGCTCCAATTTGCTGAGAGTGTTTTTCTCCTACTTAAATGATGGTAGATGTGTTTGAATGGTAAACGGCATCTTTATGATGAGACACAAAAGCAAAAATACGTCTATGGCAATACAGGAAACCAGTCAAAGATGACTGTTGACAAGGCTACAGAACATGGGGGAGGAATACTGGCAGAAAAGGAGAACTCTGAGGACACAAGACTTATGAATAATCTTCATTAACAGCACTTCAGTTTACGCTAGACGTTAGTCTGACACAAAACTCTCCCACATACGCGGTGAATGGATGGTTGTTAGTGTCCTTATAAGGTAGAGGGTTTCTTCAGTTCACTAACAGGAACACTGAGAGTTTACGCAATACAGAAATCCTAAAAGCAATTTTTTTCAGAGGAGGTTTGCACCCGGCAACTGAAAGACAGTACTGCCCAACACGGGCACTGCCAGGCAGCTCAGGACACCCAGATGCTCTTCAGAAACCACTGACACAAACGTGTCCCGTGTTGGTGTGGACAGGCTGTTACCAGCTACACCAGAGGCTCTCCCTGGTTTTAGCCCAGTAACTGCTCATAGAGATCTGTAACAGAAATGCTAAGGTTTGCAGGAGGGCTCACAAACAGAAACCGAGGCACATGAACATAGGGAGAAACAACAGGAAATGGTAAAAGAAAGAACCTGTGGTAATAGATGACAAATGCAGTCAGTCCAGGAACTAGACAACCAGACAGAACACAGACAGGAGACCCAAAGATAAGGTGGTGAGAAGATGAGGAACAGAACTCAAGCCATAAAATATCCAGACAAGGAGAACAACTTTGCCTAAGACAGAGCAAGACTGAGGCGAATGATCTCTCTATTACAAAAGGGTCACTTGAAGTCAGAGCCTGTCCAGAAACCAGTTTGTCATCCTCATTTAAGGAAAACTCAGGAGATATGATAAGGCTTCAACAGCCAGCATCCTTTGTCATCTGTAATAATAATAATCCCATCCTGAACACAAAGATACAAATGTTCTGGGATGTAGTATGAGAGAATGAGTATGAGTGAAATTAGTTTTGTTTAAAATTAGAATAACCTTTTCTTCTATTCAGTCTTGTACTAGGTTTTATTATATTCCTTTGTTACACTCTCAAGAAAACTGCCTAAGACTGAAAAAAACCAAAATCTTTCTTGCATGAATACATTCAAATCTCCTCACAATTTTTCTGTTGAAGGCCTGTTTGTCCTGGAATTACTTGGAAGTAATTCTGACCAAAGACTTAAAGTCACAATGTTTCGACACGAATCTCAGAGACCATACTTTTTGATACCAAAGCTGAACAATTCCTAAACAGCAAATAAGATATGCAAAGAAGCATTCAGAATTGCATTACAGAATCATATTAATGCAGAAACAGTTTCTCCTCTACATAAAAGGGCAATAGATAGGTCTAAGTGTAATTTAGATAATGATTTCTTGGCTTCAGAAACACTATTAACTAAGCCATTTTCAGAACTTCACCATAATTGTCCAGCAGCTAAAGAATTAACATATTATCATGCTATTTGTGGGCATGCCTGGTCTCTTGGAAAAAAAAAATTTTCCCTGGAATTCACTTTCCAATTTATTTAATAAATAATCTAAAATTTGGTCCATGTGGAGAGCATGGACGATCCCTGACTCAGGCAGCATGTAAGGAGTCTGTCCCTCTCACTCAACATGCAAGTGCAGCACAGAGATCTGAGCAGCTCACTCCTGCCCAGTGCACCCCCAGGACACGAGAGCTGCTCAGGCTATTGTGGGACTGTCCCTATTCCCAGTATCCAAGTGGAGCAAGGCTGTGGAGGCAATCCACATGCAGCTCTAATAATGGGTTCAGATGTACAGTGTTGCAATAAAACATGTGATGAAGGTGCATGGTAGTCCTTGAGAAACGTCCGGAGCAGAAGCTGACCCCAAAACTTTTGAAATTGCTTGTAGCAAACTCTTGGGGGATGCTAAGGGTGGGAGCACTCTTCCCCATGTTTTTTGTAGATACTATGGAAGCCTGCTCATGCTAGATGCAAGACTCCTCTTCCCTGTGTTAACCCCTACAATCTGATTGAAGATAGGCTCTTCCTGTCCATGGGAACACCAGAGCTTTATAGGGCTGTGTTGCACCATGTGAAGTGGTCCCACTTCTCCCTGAGGCTCACCAATGCAAGAATGCTGACCAGTAACCCTGACAATGAAAGAGAAGATCCTATGTAACAGGATCTCTCTACATTTGTCCACCCAAGAAGTGTTAAAATATCTGCATGGCTTCATGGCTGAGAAAACTCCTTACATCAAAACCCCACCCTAGTTCTAGTTTCACTGAAGATTATCCAAGGCAGAAACACCTACAGCTTTTTCAGTGCAAATGCTGCCAAATTCTCTCCCGTCCAGTGTCCTCCATGAAGAATTTCCTTTCTTATGTAACTCAGCGAGGACACCAGCCTGAACATTTCTCCTGATGGGTAACTGATGGCCCCCACACCACACTGCCATCCACTGCCCAACTCACCTACCTCCATCACTCACCCAAGCACAGAAGAACTTAAAACATGTGGTTCCTTACTGCCTTTTGATCAGGACTAGACACAACAGTACTCATCAATTTAGAGTACAATACCCAGGTACCAACTCCTGTGAGTGATCAGACAAGTCAGAACATCTGCCCATGATTGTATGGATGCTTTGTGGAAGCATCAACAAAAAACCATTGCACCTACCCCCAGCTCAGCTGCCCACTCCTCCCGCCTCCCTTCTGCATCTGTCTTGTCCAAAGCAAGTGAGCACTACTCAGAAATCCTCCCTAGATACTGCCTGGCAGAGGTAGAGATTTGAATCAGCATTGTCCCTCTGCAAGGGATACATATTTGTTAAGTAGTTCTTGCCTAAATGATTGATACTGATTTCAGAATGTGATTTCCTTTGGGTTCTTACACCGTTTCAGGTTCATTTTGCAGGTGGGATATGGGGAAGGAGTTTACATCTCCTTTAGGGATGGCTGGATGCATCTGCTCTGCATGTCAGCCTCCAGCTGATGGTCCACCCCCCATGCTGAAGGGCTGTGGCTGCAGATTTAACAGAGCCCCAGAACCAGCTCAGAGGAATGCTGTGCAAATAACAGTTGTATTAATAAGGAGCTACTGGCTTTACTTTCAAGGCTAAATACAGCAGAACTCAAAACTTCCTATTTTAAACTCAATTTCTTAAGAAAACATGACGCCTGTGTTCTTCTGTCTGCTTGTCTCCACAAACAACTTTTGCCCTCACTGGCATTTTCAGCCAAAGCTGACTGCATGTGGGATATGACACCGTTAAGGTCTTACAGATTCTATGAAAAGCAATGGCCACAGAGTACAAACATCTGGACAGTGCCCACAGTGTGGGAAGGGCAAGCACAGCTTGGCTGCTGCCCTCACCACGTGGCTGGAGCTGGCTGGCTGTCAGCTCCTGGCTGGCACTGGGCACAAGGCACCAGGCTGCAGGAGGGGAGGTAGCCAGCACTGTCTGCAGGAACCAAGAGTTATAGCATGGAGAAGGGATCACTGAGCTGGGGACAGCATGGGGTGATCAGGAGGAGGAAGGTTAGAGTATGTAGCAACAGACTGGAGATACGAGAGCAAGGCGGAAGTGGGACTGGGAAAAGGATCTGGAAAGATCTTAGATGTCTTTTCCAACCTAAACGATTCTATGTAATTGTGGAAGGGAAGGGCTGAAGGACACTAATCCATAGGAAATATGGTTTCATTAGCCTCACTGCTCACAGGGTAACAGGTCTAAAAAGGAAAAGAGCTGCTATTTTTCCTGCCATTTCCCCATAGTCATGAGGACAGAGGATCAATGCCTTTTAACTTCTGCTCTGATCCTGCTTAGGACTTCACTTGCACAGCTGCAATCCACAAAGCATTTTCTGGGATGCAGTTTGCATGAAAAACATTTCTGCAAAAGAGGGTCTTAATTGGGAGTGTGCAGAGAGCTCCCTGTGATCCTCTGCAGTGCTGATCTGGTCTCAGGCTCACCACAGGCATCCCAGGGCAGGACCAGGCTCTGAGGCTGTACTTTGTTACCACCTGAGCAAACAGCTCAGATGATGAACCTGAAAGTCACACATGGGTCAGCGGATGTAAAAAAAAGGATAAAGAAATCATTCTTACCTTATAGATCTTTCCCTCTTCAGTACCAACGAGAAACAAATAGTCTATCTTTTTGTGAAAATCAAACGATGTCCCGCAGCCTGTTAACAGAAGAAAGGTCTGCCAGACAGAGAATTGCTTCAGATGGCCAGCACATGCTCCCTGCCTATGGTAATCACACATTGCCTGCATTTTCAGAAGCGATTTATTAGCCAGCAGCTCCCAAAAGAAATCAAAGCCACCCCTTCTGCTAAACTTTCCAAGTTGTGCTTGTCCCCAAGACCTGAAATTTGAAAAACCTACACAGAGACAGGGAAAAGGGAACTGAAAGAACCAGAAGGGGACTGGAAGAACGGTTTAGCCTAGGATTTGTTTCAGTAAGAATTGAAAATGCCTGGTGCAAATGTAAATATTGTGAGGACCTGGACCACCTCCTGTTGGGGAAGAACAGATCTTTTCTGTTTGTTTAGTGTCCACAAAAATGTAAGTGGTTTCCTATGCATAAAAGAGCCCAGAGAGAAAACACCACATCATATCTTCCTGTGCTCTTTTTGCCCTTAACTTAGAATCCATTTAGCAGGCTCACTTCAGTAAAGCCAATAGCAAAGAATGTGATTTGAGAAGAAATCCTCTGTTAGGCACAGAAGAATCCCATTAATGTCAAAAGCCCTGAATTGTGCAACATTGTGAACTGTGTTTAAAACAGGTGTCAACGACAACAGGATGTGACTCATTGAGATTTTGTGGCATCTGCTCCTGAGGCAGATCCATCATCATCCAAGAAAGCCAGTCCACATGCTGGTGAAAGAAAATTTCAGCAGGGTTCTTGAGCAGAAGATGGGATGTCTGTCGAGTGCCAGAGCTACTTGAGGCTGTCCCTACCAGCAGGGACACCCACAGCAACCATCAGACAAGAGACAGGAACAAGCAGACAAGGCTCAGAATCACACAGTTACAGACAACTTTCTGCACAGGCAGTTGTCTTAAACATTATGTCTTTACCGTTAACAAAATGTACTTCTCAAAGGAATTGTTACAGTAACTTCAACTCTCTAATACCACCTGCATTTTTAACATTCAAATGGATTGTTAAATATTCAAGACAAGTCTTTGAAAATCCATTTCCCGGTTACACTAACAAATAATCCCAGAGCCCCTGAGAGCTCTGCAGTGTAGTGCTTTATCTGCTTTCTTGCAATCCATGGGGCACTGCAAAGCTTCCCACAAACTATTCAGCATTAACTAGCCTAGAAACACAGCAATTCTTAAACGCAGAGCAAGAGCTTCCTCGAAACACAGGTCCCATCTTCTCAGCCAAAAGCAGGTGTAGAAGGATGATAAGAGGATTCCTCAAGGACTTCCTTGTGTAATTCAGGACCTCTGGAGCTGACTCATCCCATCCTATCTCAAACGCAGGATGATCAGGATGAGAGGATTCAGCCTAGAAGGACTGCACTGACTCCACTCTGTATGGAGGGAGCCTAACATAGTAGCTCAGAATAGATACTGTGTTTTTACAGAGCCCAAACCCGATGAGGCACATCCCAGCGCCGGCTGGGTGAGCTGTGTGCCCAGCAAAGGGCAGAGGTTGCTTTTCACCTTGATTTCACCAGTCCAGACCAGTGTCTGACAGTAAGAACAAAACTGACTTGGTTTTGACAAGTAATGCCTGTGCCTTATCCACACAGAGATATCCCAGTAAAATGGACATTTTTTTGAATTAATGATAAATTCATCTTTTTATGGAAGTAAAGGCGATATCTAACCAGCAAAACTTGACTCAGTTAGTGGCCATTGCTCCAAACAGACTTTGCCCTACTACCCGATGAAAGCAAGGAGGCGTAACCCTCCTCTAGCTCCTTTCCATCTCAACACCCCGCTCCCAATTTAATTTCCCAGAATGACTGATTAGAGGCTTTGTGTCAGTAATTAATCAGCATGGCAAGGACTTGGGCTCTTACCAAGCGTTTGCAGCTGCAGCCCCTCTGGCCCCTGCATCGCTGTTCCCTCTACTGACAGCTTGATGACATCCATATGAACCAGCTCATTCTGCAGGCAGAGGAGATTCCACATGAATAGCATGCTTTGCAGTGACAATACAGAGACATTCAGTACTTTGAAACAGCAAATTTTATGGAGGAATTTTAAAAAGCTGTCCAAAAGTTGCTTAATGTTTCACATTTGGCAACTTGCTAACATGCTGCTTTACATAAAACCTTCAGGAGACTGGTGCTTTGGTGCACTGGAACTGAGAGCCGCTGGTATGTTACCTCAACACGTGCACTTGACCTGGAAAATTTTGGGTTTCAGGGTCAATGTTTTTTAGTGGAGGTTGACACAGAGAGTTTAAATCATTGTGTTTAGTTAAATCACCCTATGTGGCTTAAGATGGATATTTCATATTCTCATGGAGCTAAGTAAAGCCCCACACTAATGAATAGTAACTTATCATCTTGCCAGTCCTTGCTTCTTAACATCTTCCTGTTATCCCCAGAGCAGCCTCAGTTCCCAATTCTCACAACTTTATGAGCTCTGAGATTCAAATAACAACAACATCTAGCAAGCAGCTGCCCCCATGGGAAAAGTGCCCCATGTTTCTGTTCTCAGCAGAGCTCTGAAGAGCTCTCATGACACTATTGTGCAAGGTGGTGTATGAACACAGGGCGAAAAGGCGGTGTCCCAAAGAGTTTACAGCCGAGTGAGAGACAGAAGACAGATGAAAATAGACACAATGTGTGTGAATATAAAGAAACCACCAGAAGGAAAGATACGTTCTCAGACTAGATTTGGGAGTTAAAACACTACTGCAGAATTGAGTTGGTTGTGAATATAAGAGCACCCTGGGGCTCCAGAGGTCTCTTCCAACCCCAACCATTCTGTGATTCACTCATTATGTGATAAAAAGAACAAACAACTAATGATTAGTAAGCAGTGTCAGCTCTGGACTGGATGTTATAATGAATTTGCAAATTTTCCACTGAAGCACTGTGGGAACAAAACATAACTTCTTAGCTCAGTGAATTTAGCTGTAGTTGAAGCTTCTCTTAGGCCAGAGCAGGACTCAGGTGGAAAAAGAGATTCTGCCTGGCAAACTGAACCCCAGGAAGTTCCATGTTGGGGAACATGGGAGAAGACCTTGTGAGCATCTATTCAGTACTGCATTTCAGAGGGGACAATGTTCTATAAGGCATTTTTATCTTATTCTGGGGGTACAAATTTACAGAAGGTTCAAGGAAGGTCAAAACCCATAAAGTAATGTACTTCCTTCTCACTGATTCTCACTGCTGCACGCTAACATGCCCTGGCCTATCGATGGCAGTAAATTGTTCTCCAAGAGAGCAGCAAGAAGCAGGACAGACTCCTGCAGAGTTCCACCTTAGTGACACTTCTTACAGCATGTTGGTTACAAGTCTGATTCAGAGGGTAAAGGCAGGAGTGATGCTAAGAATGAGGCCATACATGCTGGTGTACATGTGCAAGAATTGGAAAGAGCAGTGCCCAGAGCAACCAGGAGCAGAGCATATTCCACTGCACATCCAAATAGGAATGCTGATGGTCTGTTGGGACCGCAGCCAGGACATGCCGAGCAGCACTTGCCCCTGCTCAGGTTCCCAGCTCTGCCAGCTCTCCAGAGAGCATGTGCCCTGTCCAAGCCACGGCTGGTGGCCACACAAGTCTGGTCGAAGAGCAGCTTCAGAGCTGCCTGCAGCTGGTCATGTTGATATACCTGGTGTGTCAGACGTGTGATCTGGGCAGGCCCAGAGATGTGCTAGCACACTATCTCCATGGTCTGGTAGCAAGGCAAACCTTGAGAGACCTTCTTTCTAAGCACACACACCTTTTTGCGGCCTTCCTCTGAAGATAACTCCCAGCACCTCCACCTGTGGCCCCCGTGGACAGCTTCTGCAGCCCCTCTCCTTCACAAAGGACCTTGTGCAGACTTCCCTGCTGTGCTGATTTTGTCTTGTACTCAGCTTCACAGCATGAAAAACGCATCTGTTCCTGTTGCCAGAGACACTCACATATTCCTCTGGGTAAACAACCTGCTGACAATTTGGCCTTCCAGGAATACTGAGCAATAATAAGTTGTTTCTGCCTAATAATTGTAGAGCACTTTGTAAGCGTTAGTGAATCAGGCCTTACAGCAGCTGTTTTCCCCTGAAGTTCTTATTAGCCTTAAGTGATGAAGGAGGCCCAGAGCTGTTCAGTAATTTAGCTGTAGGTCACACAGGAGTGGGTGAACTACGGCTACTAATCAAACCTGGGATTGCTGAGCATCAGCCTTAGAAGCAATGCCATACTGCAGCCCAAACAATTCCTTCAAGTGGCTCTGACATTTCTCTTTTTTGCTAGGCAATGTGTGCAGCCAAGGTGGGAGAGTAGAGTCATCCAGCGGCAGAAGTCCTGCATCCTTCCTTGAAGTTTTACAGCTTTATGGTGACCCAAGACCAAGTCTAAGTACACAGAACTCACATGCTGTTTTGTGAAATTTGTCCAAAGTGATTGCGCCCATTTCTAACAGGGACAATCACTATGGTCAAGGAAGATCAGGTGTCCCTGGCTGACCTTTTACAACTCTTCTATCCAAATCTTGAGTGTGGAAGAAAGAATGAAATTATTCACTTTGTGCTCGCAGCTTTGGAAGTGTCAAACAGCTATTAGTGTTTGAAGAAGCTTTACTTCTGGATAGTCCTGTCAAAAAGATTAACGAAGCACTCTTTCATTTATTCCCTATTTGCACTATGGTTTTGCAGAACAGAAGACCTCTGGAGAGTCTTCAGTTTTATTCCAAATGAAACCCAGAGAAAGCTCTTGTAAAACTGGAATTCAAGCAGATTATCCATTTCTCCTTGCTGGATAAAATAACACAGATTGTAACAAAACTCTGTTTCCATCCTGTTTCTTGCTTTCCCTGTTGAATCTCTGTGCCCTCCCCCTCCCAAGAAAAAAAAAAAAAACACAGCACCTAAAATTTTGCAGTTTTCCACCCCTGCCTATTAGGTACAGACTAGGTCTGGCAATTTCAGAGGTAATTTCACTTCAAAAAAAAAAATCTTAAAATGGTGCTTTTCACATGGGTATGTCCAATTTTATTACAGTAATGCAAGGAATAAGTAGAAATGACATCGTGCTAAGTGGATGCAGATCTTAGAAGCCACACCGAGGATGTTTAGAAAGAAATACCTGTGTGCTCAAGGGACAGAAAAAACCACAATTTATGATGTGGGAACACAGTTCAACACTGGCGCAAAAGACCTTCTACTGGGTGAGCTGCTGTAAGAGTCCATCTGCAGACTCTTAGGTTGTCCCGATTGTGGCATTTCTCCAAAGCAAGAGACTTCACCCAGTGTTTCCTGCCTCCTAAGGGAACCATGCTGAGCACACTCAGTTACTGGTGCTCAGTCGTTAAATGTAACCTGCCAAATCACCTCAGCTGGATGTTCGGCTGCAGGCAAGAATTGCCTGCTTCAGCACCAATCTTTTGGGCATTCCTATTCAGGGGATAAAACAGGAGCTGCGTGCTGGGACACTGTTGCTCTGTCCCTGTCTAGGGAGCTCTTTTGGGAGGAGGACTTGAGACGCACTTGTGGAAGGGATTTTTGATTCTGAAGCTGCATGTATGAACCTGGAGAAGTCTATAAAAAAAACCCTTCAAAAGCTGTGTAATCTGCATGTGCTTACCCTGTTCATTAGAAGAGGTTCCTATTCTTGAAGTGAACATGGAGCTAAGATTTACATATAATGCTAGACATGAATCCCTCCCATGGCAGCAAGGCCTAAAAATTTCAGAACACTCAAGCCTTGATAGCTTGGTATAACAGATTGAAAAATGAGCATCCAAGGATGCAAAGAAATCTCTTCTTTTGTTGGGGAATAATGGGACAGCTGCTTCAAACTCATATTTAGGGCAATGCAATTATTTTTTTAGTAAGAGATCTGAAATCTTCAAATGAAAAATGAAATAGGCAGCAGAAAAAACCACATGTAGGGACTCAGAGGCCTAATTCTAAGGGTCATTTTGGAATATTAATTGTAGGTTTTCTATCATAGTTCATACATAGTTCAACATACTCCAAAAGGAAAAGCTAACAAAGGCAGGGCATGCAAACTACTTAACAAAAGTTGTACTGGGTGTGAGCTGGCAATGTCATGGCAGTGAGAAACTCTCTGCCTGTCTGATAGGATGCTGCCATCCCACTGCAAATGCAAGCTTACTCTGTACTACTTTGGCTAACCATGGGGACAAATTTTCCCTCTCCCATTCCAAATTGCAATCTGTAGGGAAGTATTTTGGGGGTGGGAATCTTGAAGCTGTGGAATAAAGCAGATTATTCTGTTCTGTCTATGGTTGACCCTTCTGGGACAAGGAAAGTTTGAGAGCAAGGACCAGTCTTGAATTCCTGCTGCTGCCAAGAGAAAAATGATCTCTCATTAGGCGCAAGCAGGACGAAGGTTAGGTCCTGACAAGGAGTAGGCTGACCCTGCTCATCTCAGAGCTTGCCATGGAGCCCCAGATCCAGCTGTGACTGCACCTGCTGCTATTGCTAACATTTCTTTTCAAACCTGGCTCATTAGAAATAAAACTAGTGAATCACTGAGAATTGAGGCAATTGGTTATAATTTGAATGGAAAAAGAAACTGCCACCTACTGTTTACCTTAACCAAAGTCCATGAAACAATCCGCCCATCCGAGGAGACAGAGAAGAAGTTCGAATTGCTGTCCATGTCATCCTTCTGCCACTTGACCTTAAAACAAGAAGAAACAATAACATAGTCCCAGTGAGCACAGGACACTCGGCATTAGCAGGATGCCCTCAGCAGGGTCTTCTGAAATCCTTCCTAAAGAGCAGCTAGTTTGCACCCCAGAGGTTTGCTGGTGCATGGCAGGTATGAACACATACCTCCACTGGCAGTTTCAGAACTGCCCCCAGCACTCCTGTCAGTCACTTTCCTGCAGGATTCCCCAGCAAGGGGATAAAGTCCCTCACATGGAGACTCTGCACCTATCCACGGCCATCTCCCTCAGCAGTGACTGCAGCACTGCCATCAGCGATGGGCCCTGTGAGATGCCTGAGCTACGCACTAGAGCTCTACACTGTAGCACAACACCATCCCAGAGATCCCGAAGACATCTCCAAACACCACCAGTGGTACAACACAAAGGTCCCCAGGCATTAGCCTTGCCCTTCACATTTGACTAATTACTCCAAGTGCAGTTGCCATAAGGCTACCCTTCAGCCACACAACCTCAAATTAGCTTTCTGTCCCTATGTGGGGTGCAGGCAAGCCCTTGCAAGCCACATGTGACACGGGTCCTTGGGGCATGTCTGTTTCAGGAAGATGAAAACTTCTCCATTAAAATAGAAATCCTCCCTACACCTTCAGAGCATCTGTCTGCCTGGTAAGGAGATTTGCCTTTTGACTGTGACAGCTCAGCAGGAGAGATTAGAACTCAGATAAATGGCTTACAGTTTAGAAGAGACATTTCAGTTAGACCAAAAGCATTAAGAACGCTCGATTTTCAGATCTGGGAATTCAATCAGACTGAAGGGAAAAGAATGACTTGTCACTAGGTCTGTCAGCACACACTCCTGTTGGCATCTGTCAGTGCAGGATGGGGACAAGCACTTTAGAAGGTTCTGCGGAGCTTTTCAAATGTATATCTATTCCTGTCCAAGCAGTGCAGCAGATAAAGTTCCCTAAACATCATCCCATAAACATGATAAATCGGCATGATTATCCTAGAGCTCACCAAATACTCTATCCATGACCACTTACGTAACTCGTACCTATTCCAGAAAACAAACAGCATTCTCAATACTTTAACTACACAGATTGGGTATTCCTATGACAGTTCCTTGGGAAAAACTGTTAATTCTCTTTTGCAAAATTGTTTATACTGTGAAGTTCTGTGGAGCACAAAAATTCAGCAAGAAACTCAGCAAACAGTAGTTAATCCTCCACTGAACAGGTCTCCTTCCTGTTACACTATTCTGAGAAAGGAAAAATAGAATGTTAAAGGAATCCATCTGAGAATACATCAAAATGCCAGTTTCATGCCTATGAGACACAATTGAAGAGCCTTGAGTGGCATATACCTTTGAACATCCTTTCACAGGAGAAATTGTAAGTCTCCATGTGGAACTATTTCTGCTATCTGGCATTAAAGAAATGGCATAATCCAATATGATTCAGAATAAAATGGTTAATGATAAAAAGACAGGTTCAACAGCACAGTGATTGCCAAGGCTGACCCATTGTGCACAAAGTGTGCTGGGTGTACCTATTCCAGGAACATTTCCCTGGGATCATGAACTACTGCTGACAGTGACAGTCACCAGCAGCTGCTTCAGATGAAGGAGTTGGTGTAGTGAGGAGTTTTAATTCAAGGCGAGAAATGCAGAGCTCAGGGGAACTGGTTACAAAAACATGTCCAATGTGCCTCATACTGGGCACAGAAAAAAGGTCATGTTTTGAATCAAAAGATGTTAAAAATGTCACTCTAAAATTGTCTGACAGTAACATGTTTTTATGTGTATGTCCAACACAGCTCTCCTCTGACTCATGTTCTTTCTCTTCAGTTTGCTTTCCCAAGTACTTGGGAAAAACAGTCAAATGTCCCAGCCCACCACACCAGTGGGAAATACATGGATGAAGGTTCAGCAGCTGTAGTCCATCCCCATCACTCTATGCAGACTTCTGACTCCAGACAACTTCTGATGTCTACACTAACACAGTGTGTTGCAGGAACCTCATCTGGAAGTGACCAACAGCACAAGCACTACCATGAGCTCACAGGGGATTTTCCCAAGCTAATTCCTTTCAGCATTCCCAAAGCAAAGAGCTTTATCCCGGCGTTTGCCCACTCCAAATACCCTCTCTCTGATGGAGATCTATTCTGGTTTCCTACTGTTGGTACTGTTGGCTGTCACAGCTACTCCCCTTCATCCATTACATGGAGAGGTGGAGTCACCAACCCCAAAAAAGCAAGTAGGCTGATTTGCTTGGGGTAGTCTTGCTCTTACATTCAAAGCAGTCAACAGTACTTGAGTTAGGTAGTTTTTGCAGACAGCTTGAAAAACAGCCTCTCAGAGGCACCAGGCTCTGCCCTTAGATAACTATCAGCTGCTCCCAGTGATGTTAGCTTGAATTTCAGAAAACAGAAATTGGCACTTAATACTTCCAATTTTCCTTCAACACCTCTGACACCTTAATCGTGTTTGTGATCTTTTTCCTCCTAATCTCTGAATCCCATAAATGCTTATTAGAGTAATTAGCCCTCATGATACTGCAATCAAATCGGGCATCTGCTCAGAACTGGCCTTTTCTCTGCTCCCAGAGGCTTGTCAACATGCCACAACCTCCTGTCATTAGCAGTATCCATGCTGTGCAGGGCGGAGCATTTGAGGAGAGAACCAGGCAACTGTCTGCATAGTGGCAAGAAGTTAATTTTTCCCCTGAAGCATGTGATAATCAACCAAGGATTTCGTCTGTGTGAAACAACTTACAGCAAAAGTGTAATTATTATACAATAAGAGTAAAGATGCACATGAGAAAGGAAAGTGCATGTAAATAGCAGAGAGGAGACAAGCAAACACAGAGCAGCAAGCATTTTCTGTCCCTGATCATGATGAGAACTGTAACAAAAGCAAGGATCCACTGCCATTTTTTCAGTGATCTTTGACCTGACTATTTTTGTAGTGCAAAATTAGTATGCGGAACTCATTGCTGTAAGAAGAGCCTATAACTTTTTCTTTTGATTTCTTAAAGCTTGTTTATTTATAAAGAAGTTGAGACTATTCAAAACCTTATTTACATAGAGAAAAATAAACATTAAGATGTGCTCCTGTTCATTACTATGTACAGCAGGTTAGCAGGGTGATAATCCATCCATTTCTAGCAGGAGAATACTATCATTTTTATCTGTGGCAGTTGGTAATGGCTCCTGTCCAGCAGGAGATTAGACCATTTATCCAATCTGATTTGAAAACGCCCATGTTTCTGATGTCATTCCTATGAAAGAAATAATGCTTGGTCCGTTTTCACGGGACGCAGGCTCTTAGTCACTTGCACTGACACATTACAATTGGTCAAAATCACCCGGGCCAGGAGGCTGGCTTGAGTGTGGTGCAGGCACCAGCTACTGCAAACACAGATCCCCGTGGCTCGCCCTTGGCTTGCCAAAACTCAGGTGTGGGGTGCACCACACATGCACATTGACTGATGAACAATTCCTTCCTTTTCTATTAATTATCCTTCAAAGGAACCTTTTGTCAGTACTGCAGTACCACGGCCCTGCTGGTGCCTGCCCTAAGTGAAATAAGAGCATTTTTGTCATTCAGTGCCTGAAAAAAACTAATAAAATCTGTCCCAGGTAGAGAAGAGGAAAGACAAAAAGATTATCAAATCCCCAGGTCACCCTTAAAGTAAGACACACAGACAACTTTGGCATGCAAACAACTCTTTGGGCTGTTGAGGAAAGTCCCTGCCAGTATGACCTGAGGACAAATTCCATCCAGTGCCAACCTGGCTATCAGTACACTCCTAGACAAACCCTCACAGCAATGCAGGGTTTGGAGGGACCAAAAAAGCGTATCTATTGTCCTCTGAGGCAAGATCAGACACTCCTCTGCCATGGGTGACAATTCACATAGGCTGCTCTCACAAGCCTCCAGCAACAGGTACTCAACAACCTCCCTGTAGATACGTCAGTGCATAATTGCCCTTATACAGAAGATTTCCTTTACCAAGAGTCAAACCAGTTACTCCTTACCATCTCCCCAGTGGATGCAAAGAACAGTTCATTCCCATTTTTGTAACAGTCTTCAAAAGGGCAAGAAAAGGTTGTGCCACTGCTGCTTTCTCTTTTTTCCCCACTCCAACTCAAATCAACTGCTTCAACTGCTGCTTTCAGCTCCTGCCTTCAGGACCCAAGCCTTCACCATTCGTGTTCTTCCCCTTCAGCCCTGCTCTGCAGCTGCAAACACATGGTACAGGGCCACCTGAGGCAGGAGTTACAACCTCCTCTCTCTCCTATATTCTTGCTAATTAATTAGAATGACACATATCTTTGTGTAACAGTATTGCATTGCTGATCACTGGCAGTGATCTGCTATGCTTCCCTTTGGGCACCCTGCTGCCTAACCAGCCATCTCTTATTTCATATCTGTACATTTAATTTCCCCTCTCTAAATGCACTATTTGCTCTTGTCTTTATTGAATTTCATCACATTGATTTTGGGCCTTTCTTCCAACTTATCAAGATAATTTTGAACATAATCATGTCCTGCAAAGTGCCTTGTCCTCCCAGAGGGGCTTCTCTATTCTGTAATTTGAGTTGTTAATGAAGTATTGATCAACAAAAGACCAGAAGTGACAGCTGGAGAGTCTCACTTCAAGCACCTTCAGAGTCTGACAGCGAGCTCTGTGTAACTGCTCTTTGAGCACACTGCCTGAGCCACCTGAGCAGCCTCTTTATGGTGATTTTACCTAATTCATATTTCTCTACTTTGGTATGTCACTGTGTGAGCCTGGATCAAAAGCTTTAGTCAAGTCAAGACGAATAGAGGTGATAACCTTTATTGCCTCTCCCTTCATCATGAGGCCCATTACTCTGGAAAAAAAAAGGAAAGAAAAGAAATTATTCTGGCTTGACAATCTATTCTGGACAAATCCATGTCAGCTTCTCTGAATCACTTTATTATCTAGACGTTTACCAACAGTGTTGCCATTTATTCAAGTGCTTTTCCAGTCTTTGAAATTGGTCTGACTGGTCAGTAATTCTCTGGGTCCAGTCCTATCATTTTCCTCCAGACATTTTTCCACTCCTTCTAGCCCTTTGAGATCTTTCCTTCTTTCTCTGTCTATGCTTGTCCTAAAGGCCAGAGTGCAGCTTGAAGCACTGCTGTGCTGTTTTCCACACTCTTTGAGCCCCTATGGCTGGCTTCAGATGCCTCTAGCTGGGTGAATTGTCCAGACTGTTTTCTGGGCTCCGGTACTCTGTCCATGCCACTGTCTCTCCTGTATTCAAGGACAGGCCCTCTGAGGAAAGCACCTTCAGACACCTTTTTGCCAGACATTGGCTCTACAGCATCACTGAAAAGTGTTTTGGGACTGATGACAGCAGATGATCATATTTCAGTCTGCCCATGTCGCAGGTACATGAATGGGTGTGAGTCCATAGGTGACAGCAGAGCGATGCTTCCCTTCATCCATATCCCAGAGCACCTCCCAACCCTGCCTCTGAGTCCAGGTACTCACACAGCTCAGATGCTGTAAATGGGCTTGCACATAAACACCAGCATCCGCTTAAAATGCGGGACAGATGTAGCCCAAAAACTCCCTGAAATGCATGTAATGGCCTGAAATTGCTCTGGCTATTTCTTTAAGTACTCCAGGATATGTTTAATCTGAGCTTGCTGATGAGCAAGAACCTGTCTCATCTAAATATTCTTTAATATGCTCTTTCCTTATTCTGATCTGTGCTTTTATCCTCTAGTTACATTAAGCACACTAAGCAGCCAGTCTCAGACATTTACTGTAAGATTAAACAATACAGCACGAAATATTTTATCCTTATTCATACCACTCAGTAGTAGCTGAAAGCTTGCTTTAGTAATGAGCCTATATTCTTCACTCCTTTAACTACTTATATACTTCCCAAATATTTTCTCCTTCTCTCTTATGACCCAGGATAATCACAGCTCACTTTGCACATTCCTTCTTTTTATTAATTTATGTTTGTGCTTTTCCCTAATACTCAGCTTTAGACACATCTTTGTTTCTGTGCCTCAAGCGTTTCTTTGTAAGCCACTGTCAAGCTGGGGACGTAGCCATGCAGGCCCCTCTCAGAGACCTTGCCATTCTGCCCAGCCCAGCAGCTCAGGGAGTTCACTCGTCTGCCTCCTTAGCTGAACAGAGCCACAGTCTCTTGTAGAAGTCCAGCTGTGCATCACAAGTGCTTCCTAGCCCCTCTGGGCTCTCCCAGCCACACTGTTTTGCCCATACCCTGGTCACAAGGGTAAGCAGTGGGATTCAGACGCCTCTCCTTACATTCACACTGGCTGAAGACTTTTACTCAAGGCTTTCCACTGGCAAACATCTGCTCCTTGAGCAAGGATGCAAACACAGCGAGTGAATCAGTCCTCAGCTCTCTCTAGCTGTGCCTGACCTGGCAGCCAAGCACAGACACAAATCTGCTGTCCAAACCACATTTCCTGTGTCGCTATGCACAAGCCTGGGCCAAAGCAAAGTGCCAGAAGAGCTCTGGGGCTCTCTCGAGGTGGACGAGCTGAACATGTTCTCTGGTTTAGCAAAGGCACAAACTCTCCTGGATGCAGTTTGGCTGCATCCGTTGCACAATGGCCCAGGTCACCAGCTGACAGATGAACACCATATGGATTCTTGCAGAGAGAGACACAGACCAAACTCCAGCCGGGAATATCCATATAAACCTGGACATGTTTATCCAACTGCAGGCACCTTTGGTCTGTGTAGTGCACACTTTCTCCATTCTGCAGCCAGCCTGCCTTTTAGTCCGCCTCAGCACCACACTGAGGGCTCACGCTGAAGTGCTGATCTACAATAAATTGCTCCACAGGTCACATCTTCTGGAGCCAGTCTGATTTCCCCTGTGCTCTGCTGCAAATATTCTCCTGGACTCCCTTATACCAGTCTCTTATTTGAACTAAGAAGCAGTTCTCATTTCTTCACTCTGTCACTCCAAATGTGTTTCTTGTTGGTTCCTGACAGCAACTTTCAGCAAAACAGCATCCAGAATCATCAAATCATTACCAGCAGAGAACAATCTTTCACATTCTTTTCCTGTCAATGACAAATTGCCATTTTTTTGTTTATTCTCCTCCCTGGGTCACTTATCTATGCTGTTTGCCAAGGGATCTGCTGCTGTGAAAGTCTCCTTCAACACTCAGCTTTATCCTGAGTCTGCTGACTTTTTGTTTTGCTGGAGCAAATAGTTTGTCCCTCCTTGCTGCTGAGACAAAGCAGTGTGTCTACAACAAAGTTCCCAAATGTCCTCCATCAAGGACATTGCCAGTTATTCTTCATTTGCTGCTTACCATGCCTGGCACCATAAGTGGGCCTTGACACCTCGCAGAGGATCCTCAGCCAGCTACCACAAGCGAAGCCAAAGCCAGGCATCCCGAGGAGTATAAGCAAAAAGCAAGGCTCCTCTCCTGCAATCAGTCACAAGAGACCCCTCCCCACTCAGCCACCTAGAAAGCACAGGGTACTTCACTTACAGGCAAAGTAACTCCAGCATCAGTTTTTATACATCAAGAGACAGGAAGAGAAAGGTGTAGAGGTGAGAACAGGGCAATGTCTGGAGCCCCTTCCCAGTGCCAGCTTGGACAGCAGTTCAAGTTATCTTGTGTTGAGGTGGGAGGAAGGAAGACAGAAAGCTTCACTCCTCACCGTGGTTATTTGGGATAAAGGCAAAGAGTGAGCTAAATCCAGATGATTCATTTCGACTCAAGGCAATAATAAAGATTCTAAAGAGCTGTGATAACTGAGCTGGTCAAAGGTCAAAGCAGCCCAGGCAGCCTCTTTGGCTAAGTCTATACTTGGTGAAGAAGACCCAGTCTATACTGGGTCCTGTTTGCACTTGGAGCATATGATACTACTGCGGCAGGAGAAGATTTGGCTGTGCTCTGGCTACGTGTGGGTCTGGACTTCCTGCCAAAGGTAAACATGGGCAGGCAGGCAGGGAGGAACCTTAGTATGCCCAGCTGATCCTTCGGCGAGGGAGACCAGAACCATGGAGTCACCGGCATGCTCATCTGGGAGCCAGCATGGCAGGGTACAGCAAGCTCCTGTCCTGTGGTGCACACTCAGCAAAAGACATTGCTGGTCTGTATCTGCACTTTTTGCCATTCCTGTCTATTACACCAGGAAACAGACAGCGTTTCTGCTGTGGAATGTCTAGCAAGAACGAAAAATCTCAAAAATTTTTCAAAAAAGAGTTTTGGTCAATATTGTCATAGAAGATATTAGTCCTTGATTTTTTTTTTTTTTCAGAAACCGTCCTGTGAAAACATAGTCTCTGTCCACATCCACACCCCCAGGCTCTAGAAAAGTGGTGGTAAAAGCACAGTGAACCAAGCCACAATCAAAGAGGAGAAGCCACTCCAGAGAGGAACAATCAGGCTTGTCATATGGTGAGAGCTGGGCTGCCACTGTCACACTGGAGAGTCTTTGCACATCCAGGCAAGACTGTGACATTCATGTGAAAAGAGCGACCCCCCTCAGGACTTGGGGGACACCTTTCTGCCAGTGTCTGAGATATATGCATGGGGAAGATGCTGGAGATTCTTTTGAGGGCAAAATGACTTTTCAGGCCAGGAGGCTGATGCCGGCATGGAGGCAAAATCAGAAATCCCAGAAAGGATCACCTGAGCCTCTTCCTCCTAGACCCCATTTATTGTTTAAAGGAATGCAGGTCCCCCATCGAACTACAAGCAATACAGAAGTAATAAGGCCTTCCTTCTTTCAGTGCCATATAAAGAGATAAACTTAACTAGACAGTTAACAAAATTAACTTTAAGGAGCACAGGCAGATACATCTGACTCTGTAAGGCCTGATGAAATTCAGCCTAGGGTGTTTAAGGGAGCAGCTGAAACAATCTCTTAATTTCATAGCAATTAGCTACAGAAACTAGAAGAGAGGAGAGGTCCTGGGGGACAGAAACAGGCCAAAAATGCCCACAGGAAACACAAAACAAACTCTGTCTGGATAGGTTAAAGGACAATGGATGAGTCAGCCTAATGCTGAACTCTGAGAGCTGGAACAAAGTATTAAGTCATATGAACAGGATAAGAAAATGAGGATCAGTGAATATAGACTTGTCAAGAAAAGACCTTGTCACACAGAATTTATTTCCTTCCGTTTCAGGGTAACAGGTCTAAAGGAAAGAGTTGATGTGTTTCACCTTTCATTTTGTAAAGTTTTTTACATACTCCCTGCAATGTTTTCAGAATAAAGATAAGGAATTACTATGAAGTGGATGAGTGCTTGAAAATGAATTCCCCAGCCATGACAGTGATTTCTTGATCAGCTGGGAGAACATCTCTAGATAGTTCCCACAAGGGACTCTCCTGGGTTCAGTTCTACACAATATTTTCATTAGTAAGTTGCATAGTGAACTGCAAAATACGTGGAATGTTTGCAGATGACACAGTTGAAAGACACTGGATTCCATTAGGACAAGGACTCAAAGTTATCCTGAAAAACTGGAGACATAATCTGAAAATAATAAAGTGAATTGTGATAAAGACAAGGGCAGAGGGACACAGAGAAAGGGCAAAGAAAGCATTAAGCACATAGAAATTAGGGAATTTCTGGCTAAGTGACTGTAGTGCAGAAAAGGATCAGAGGCTGGTGCAGAAATCAATAAAGTGATACTTCTGGAGGGGCACAGAAATCCTTTTCATATGTATTAGGAAGTGCTTACCATGTAAGACACAGAAGGCAATGAGTAAAAGAGTCCAGTCTGTTAGTACTGGTGAAGACATCTAGACTGCCCAGTCTCATTTCGAACAAAGCACTTCAGGAATGATAACACAATGTCTGTGATAGCATGATGGGAAGAGGAGGACACTCTCAAGGTCTGCCTCTGCCACTTCTCCTTTCTGTCGTTCACAAACAGTTCCCCAGTTCCAGAAAGGAAGGTTCGGTCTGATTTTAAATTCAGTCTCACCTCTCACACGTTTACTCTATGTCATGTTCAATCACACTGTGACTACTTTGTTCACTGCAATAGATGAAACTGCTTTGTATAGCAAACAAGTCTTTTGACTGTGAGTAAAAGCTGATGGAGAGACATAAATGAAAATTACTTGTTACTTAAAAATAAATTCATTGGAAAATGCTCCTATCTTAAAATCTGTGGTTTTTTTAAATGCAACTGTTTCAGCTCTGACAGTAATCTGCAGATAAGGGAGCTGCTCAGCAAAGGAGGGTTCTCAGTACTATTCTGTCTTTTGTAGAAAAATTTTACCAAATAGTTGACATTTTACCATTAAATCATGCAGCAAGACAGAATGGATCAGTTCAATTTGCTTAGGAAGTAAACTTGTCTTCATGACAGAAGCCATTGAAGAGGTAAAGTCTGCAAGGAGTAACTCTTCCTAAAGGTGAGTCAGTAATATTTAAATATTTGGCTGTACTGTTTGCCTTAGAGAGGAAATGGTTTAGACATCTGATGAATATCAAAGTGTTCAAAGATTCCAATGTCTTTCAGTCAGTTTGGGCTTCCTGCTTTTCTCTTACATCTTTAATGAGCAACTCTGACCTAAGGGACTCCCTGCCATCCTATCTGTAGCAGAAGCAGGGATTTACTCAGATGTCTCCTTACTTTACTTACTGTATGTTTGTGATAATCAACATGGCAGTTAGGAGAGTCAGGGTGGCTGACAGGCTTGGTAACAGTACTGAAACAAGCAAGTGCTTCATCTACAAAGAAATTAGGCAGCAACCAAGGCAGCCAGCTTGGCAGGACCATACCTCACCAAGCAAAGATGCAGGAGGAAGAATCCTTTCAGAATTCCTATGATAATGAAAAGCATCTCAAAATTCCCTGGAACAGAAGACACAGCTCAGCACTGCCTGGACGCTGCAGGAGTAGCCCTCAACTGCAGGCTGTCAGGCACCTATGTCATGGGCATGAGGCTGGATGATGACTTTATGTATGGATACCACCAAATACTGGCCCTATCTGGTGGAAAATGGTTGTTCTGGCTACAAGCAATGCCAGGAACTTCCCATCTAATAAATTTACAAATAATTTCTCTCCTTCCAGCAGCACATGACTATTTACAAGTTTCACTACAAGCATTCTTGGGGTTTTGTCCTCCAAAGTCCTTGAAAACTTCCAGATAGCTGAGGAAAAACTGCCAGATGAGCTCACCAGCAATGAGAAAACACTCAAAGATAAACTCCTGTATCATATTTAGTCCCATAAACATTCTTCTTCTGAAAAATGCTACTCTCCTACACCTAGATCAAGTGCCCTCCACCTTGTCAGCATCCTCCTGGGACTCAGAGCACCAGGCACCACCTCTTGAGCACCAGAGAACTCAAAGGTGCAAGTTCAGCCAAGAGGAGCAAGGAATTGAGCCCACTGCATCAGTGTGTTCACAGATCATCCACAAACTTGGGGTAGAAAAACCTCTCCTAGTAAGAGCACATTTGGTGAGAGGGACTCAGCAGTACGCAGAGAGCACGGCTATAGGAGAGCCACTGACGCAGGGCAAAGGCCCAGCCTGAGGCTTGTGCATCACTCACGCTTCAGAGACTCAGATTTATCTGAAGGAAGCAGAGCTCAGTTATAAATAGCACTGGATAAGGCTGGCCGTACTTTCAGCTTGTTTTCTTCCTGCTGGGATTTGGATGCTCTGCTTTGTGCAGTCTTCCACCAGGAATCTGCGTGCTTATTCCCCTCGCAGCACTGCCCGGTGTATTTATTAGGCCAGCATGTTAACAGAGGAGGAGGGAGGAACTAGGCATTAGACTGTCAGCTGTTTGTCCCACCCGTGGCCGTGTTCCCATGCCAGACACAGCATACAGCTGAGCAATGGGTGCCAGAGGCCAACAAAGCTCAGGGGTATTTAACCAGTTGCAATTCACAGCTCTTGGTTTCAATTCTGACTCTGCTCATGGTGCAAGATTCCCAATTTACAATAGAAAAAATACAAAGTTTCTCGCTCTGAGTGCAGGAAAAGCAGGCACACAGGGCAGGCAGGCTGGCATCCAAGGCCCCCAAGCTGCCTGATGTTGCTAAATCAGAGACAGCACCTCTAACACAGCTGACAGAAGGTTTCCTTCTCCACAGGATCAAGCGGACTTGGAGCAGGGGCGGGGAGAGACTCTCCTGGGGCTTGCTGGGTGCTGAGAGCCCCAAATACTACATCTGTGGCAGCTCACCATGGCTCCAGGGGCGGGACATGGGTGGAAGTCATGGCCAGCCTCCCTACATCTCGTTGTGGATCAATGTGACTTTACCTGCACCATTCCTGCCCAATTTGCCCCTAGTTCTGCCATTATCATTCTTTTACTTTTATTTCGTCCTCTTCAGAGCAGCACTCTGTTGTTTCACAGGCTGCATAAGAGCCATTAAGACCCATCAGTGTGTTTATATACACACCATAAAGCAGTAGAACAAGATCCAAGCAACCAAACATGCATTACAACTTCTCTGCTATTTTAAACCTCAGGCTAACATCTTCCAACATCCCAAGGCCTTCAGGGACTTTTAAATTTTAGAAGTGAAGTTTTCTCCACAAACTAGCACCAGTGCAACTAACAGGCAAGGAAAATGTCTTGTATTTTGCTTGGAGACTCCAGAAAAGAAATAATCAACCTGAAAATGCACAGTAAGATGGTTTGGATCTTAAGCAAAAGGAAGAGGGGTGACAGTAGCATGAGACGAGAATCTATTTAGCAAGGAACAGTGAGAGCAGAAGGTAGAAAATAAGTTCAGCATCTGAATGAAGTACAAAGGGAAATAAATCATCAAAACAGAAAGAGCTCATTTTTAGACACACATTACGTGATCTGCAATGGACACTTTGCTAGACAATTTCTAACCCAAAAGATTCCATACCCAAGGCACAATTTAAAAATAACCATGAATAATTTCTGAATCTCCAGAAGATACAGTTAGATACCATCTCAAAAACTACAATGTCAAAGTTAAACTATCAGGGATTTTGTTCATTATTGTCAAAGACATTTCAGAATAAGCATTTAGATGTTTAGCTTTTCTAACCTACAGTGGCTTAAAAAGTGTCCAACAGTTTTGGACAAGGTACAAGAATGCTACAAGAGATTTTATCCAGCATTTCTGCCACAGGAGTGTCTTGCAATTTCCAACACCTCAATCACGCATAAATGAGCCCAAAGCTTTCAGATGAACTTCTGTGGCTCAGAATAGCCTTTCCAAAAAATGGTGAAAGTTAACTCCATGGGAGACATGATTCCTTGCATTAGGGCTGTGCCTGCAGTGAGCTCTCGCAGTGACTGAGGAAAACCAGAAAGCTGCTGATCTCGACCCTGATTTCTACTGCAAGCATATGGCAACTCTTCCCAAGCACAACCCTTCCCGCCCAGCTCCCTCCAGGAGAGGACAGGGACACAACTGATGCTTGTCAGTCACTAAATGCCTCATGGTGCTGCAGTGAGGAACTCAGTGTCAGGTCCTCGGCAGATAGGACAACTGCTGCTGCAACAGCCTGTTACTGGACAGAATTCAGTGTAGGGAGCAGGACCACTCCAACAAGAAAACCTCTGAGAGATTGAGATTTCTGGACCTCAAATGCATGTTGACTGGCCTATGGATGCTGTTCCCACTCCTCCATACTTCTATGCGAGAGCAGAATGAGTGAAGTGACCTCTCTGGTGAGGACAGAATGGCCTCTTTTACTCCTGGGACATCAGAATTTAATTAGACTTTTTGCCCTCTTTGCACTGGGCCAAGTATGCAAGGCAGGGCTGGTAGTATGAAAAATGTAGTAGAAAGCTGGAGCTGAAGAGAAACGTCCTCTGTGCAAACATCGAACTGACCCAATATGAGAAACACACTTGCCTTGCTTTACTGTAGAGGTTTGGTCCTCAATGATCCCCACAATTGGATTTCTGCCCTATTTTCCCTTCAGGCTACATTCTCCTACTTGCCAGCCCACATCCTGATGCTTTTCATCCCTATCCTGGGTTCAGACTCCTTGGTTTCAGGTCTCTGTTGCTTTCCTTTCTTCTCCAGATTTCTGTTTCTCCTCTAGAGTTATCCCCTAGCACTATCATCACAGAGTTGAATGAGATTTTTTTTCACTGAACTAGCCCCAGCAAACACCTGTTTTGTGCTTCTTAGTGAAGGCAACAAAAATGGTGTTGAGGCTGTTCTGAGACAGCTGATAGCAATTCTGACCTTGATAGCAACCTTCTGTCTTATATTTTTCTTTTATTTCCTTTGCATCAAACAATTTGTTTGCCTGAAGCCAAAGGAATAAAATATTATGAGAAGCAGTAGCATCTCAGAGGCAATGCAAGCTGCAAAATCTGTTTGTCTGACTGCAGATGACAGATTTAGGAGAATGCCCGTCATCAGAAATGAAACAATGTGGTGCTGTGACAGTGGATTATGAACAAAATGCTTTTTTTTCCTCCTAAGTGCAGCAAATATGATCAGCTTCCCATAAAGACTTTTTCTGTGGAGCTGTGCGCAGAAGCACGGAATGGGGTGGAGAACAGCAGGCCATGCTGACTTTGAAGGGATTTTCATTTACTTTTATCAGCAAAATAAGACTTCAGTAAGTCTGGGGTGGCTTGATGAACTGCAGAAGTTCAGTGTAGATTTATTCAAGCACTTAGATTGGAACACGGAAAGTAGACACGTAGAAGGGATCACACAATTATGGGGCAACCTCCAGCAGGCAATTTCAGGTGTATTTTATCAGGTTTACACCTGAGATGGGACTTCCACAAGTTCTACTGGAAAACTATTCTACAAGCTGACACTCCTTTTAGTTTTCTTTTGCAGTTTGCAGGCTATTATCATCCTGCCTTGTCCTTTTCATTTTAACCATGAGCATCACATCTAACCTGAGAGGCATTTGGTGAAGAATTAGGCTGCAGTGGCCAGCCCTTTCTCCTCCTGTGCAAAAATATATGGCAAAAAATAATTATCTCAAGATGCCATCTGAAGCTCCACGGTATCAGCTCCTCAGGGAGACCAGATCAGCTTCAGTAAATCAACAATGAACAAAGGTGTGTTTCTAACCAGTGATGTTTCCATAGCAATTCCAAACCATGCTGTCCACATGGGCATGCCTGTGACAGCTGAGATTTGCTTGAAGCACAACCAAAAGAAATGTTCCATTTGCAGATCCTTGGGTCAACTCTCTGCAGTGGGAATTTAGTCAGTAACTCTGATGGTGAGCTAGTAAAAAAAATAATTATTTCCAGCCCTCTTCAGCAGTATTGGCTCTGTATTAGTCTCAGCAGCAAGCAGCAATAACAAGCAGCAAGTCCCTTTGGCTTGATGTGAAAGTAAAATAGAAGCACACAGTGAAAACAAATCTGTCAGATAAGATGTGTTTTAGGAAGGAGATTGAACAACAGAAACAAACCCTGACACATAGTTTCAGTTATCAATTCCTGATTCTGAACTGCTCCAACTTCCAAATACTTCAAACCTAAAATATTTGGTACATCCCAGTGTAGAAAGGTAAGAGAAAAAGCACTCTTTTCAGTTGTAAATAAACCGTAATAACCATATTTTTTAAAAGCAAGGAGAAAGTAAGAACAAATCTCAAAGCTAGAAAAAGGAGAGGCTTTGCTGAGAGTGATGCCTTAAGTATTAGCTTTTGGATTTTTCTAATCCTGCACTGTACTAGTGTGTAATTCTGAACTCCATATTATGTGCTAAGCAAGCTCTCTTCACATTCTGGTTAGACAAAACAATTCCTTCTCGGCCTGGGAACCAAGGTCACCATCCTAGGCCTAAGTATAAACAAAAGTGAATTGGGAGGGGGTGAATGGGGGAATATTACTTCATTACCTGGAACGGTAATTAGACAGTTAACTTCTGATATGCAAATGTACCAAACTTACATCTGTGGGGAAAACTCGTGATTGGGGTCCAAGTTGGGTCCAGCCTAGCCTCGGCCAGGCTCTGCACTACCCAGAGGTGTACCAGTCGAGGCCTTCAGTAAATTCCTACCTTTTATTCATTAACTTTGCTCAGTCTCTGTTTCAGGTATCCCAGTTTTAGGCATCAAGAGTCCCTTTCCAGCAGGGTGTCACTTCTCCCCAGAGAACGCAGCTCCTGTGGGCTCTGGCTGCCAAAGTCTAGTCCAGTTCTTCCACTTCAGCCAACATCATTAACCTCCAGCGCCAAGCCCTGGGATGGAGCCATTGGCTCAAAAAAATACACTGTTCAGCGACTTGCTTTGTAGGTTTACTCAGAGATGATGGGAGTGTGAGGATTTTGCTGACTAGTTGAGCATTATTTTGATTAGAGTGGGGGTTAGGTTAATGGCATACAGGCTTTTTCCCAGCAGAACATGACAGGTTTGACACAGCCACAGGAGGTGGCTCCTTTTAAGCTGATGTTTACATGCAAAGGCAGAGACCTGAATTCACTGACCTGGGAGACCATTTCTAGTTCTGTGCTCTTGTGAGACCTGAGTTTTAGTGGTGTTAGCCACATTGCACTGCATGCATGTACATTCACGTATCTATGCACGTGTTTATTTCTATCTGGAATTGGATCATCACCAATTAGTAATAGGCAGTCACAAATGTGTAATTTTAAACAAGCTAGAATTTTCCATTTTTTACAATGCAGAAGCACTTAATACAGGTGAGACAATTACCAAATCTACAAGAAACCATTGCTGTGCTCTTTAAAGAAATAGGGAGTGGTATTGGGCAGACAAACTCTTTCTTAGGTAATAGAATTAAAAAAATTGTGTTATTTTATTTTGCTCTTAACAATGGGAACGTTACATCAGCTTTGTTTTATGCCAATGTACTGAGATATTACTAAGTCACTGAAGATGAAACAGCACAAGAAAAGAGCTGTCAGTCTGCTTTACTCACTTCCCATTTTGTTTCCATTGTGAAACCGCTGCATTGTTTCAAAAGAAAAAAGCCAGGCAGTCCAGAGAACAAAGGCTCCTAATTGCTCAGGATAATGTTGTTACTCTTCTACTTTGTTCACTTTTTCTACAAAAGAAAAAATTTTTTTTTTTTTTTTGTGGTCTGGGATCTAGACAAAGACCAAGCCTCAGACTAGTGGGGTGTTGGTGGGGAAGAATAGGGGATCTTTGAGCTAAATATGAGAAATAAGGCATCACTTTCTAGAATCATTTTAGGGTGAATGAGGAATAACAATCCAATGCCTCAACCTAACAGGTAGCCCATGCTGCTTTTCATCACATCAAATACAGCGAAAACTGTTCTAAACCTTTTGGCTGATATTGACAAATGCTTACACTTCAGATCTTTCCAAGAGAGGTACAAGCTCTTTGTATTGCTGTGCAATCATCTAATTACTAAGGTTGCTCACTAGTTTTGTAGCAAGTAAAAAATTGCAAAGTTTAGTAAAAATACTGGTACTTTAGTCATAGAATCACAGAATAGTTTGGGTTGGAAGAAACCTTAAAGACCATCTTGTTCCAACCTCCCTGCCATGGACAGGGACACCTTCCACTAGACTAGGTTGTTCAGAGACATTTTTTTATTGCTAAAGAAAACTAGGAATAATGGTTCTCAGCACTCAACCTGTGGAAATAAAGCAGGAACTACAGTCTGCTCATAGCCACATCTATCCATATCCATGGGGTAGTTTCCCTCCTTTTCAGAGCTATCTTGCTAGAGTGCCTAATGATTTTTTTCACTTCTAAGCCACACTGCTGCCAAGTGGTACATATAAACCTACCCCTAAAAACCCCACAGAGACTGCCTCCACTGCTGAATGTACCTGCTTCTGGTCTGTAGGGAAGAGGCTGCTAATAACACGCCTTAAGCATACACTGTCCTTTCCAATATCATCTGGGGCACAAATGATGTGGGATTTTTGCATCTATAATGTGCAGTAATAGCTGTGGCCTCCCACAGAATGCTGCAGCAAGGCCATGAACAATTGCACATAGGACTCATATCCGGGCAGGCTTCTTTACTGGAAGCCTAAATAGCAGTGGAAAAAGCTTGGAAGTTTCCCCTGTGCGTGCGTGTGTGTGTGTGTGTGTGTGCGCGCGCATGTGTGTGTGCGTGCCTGACACATTGTAGCGTGATAACAACCCACATCTGGGGTGCCATATTAACACCTCTACGAAGAACTATAAATATCTGCTAGAGGAAAAGCTTTGGAAGGATGGGCAGGAAATGTAAAATTCAGGTCTTCTCTGAAATGTTACATTTGCACAAACTCTCTGTTTATAGCAAGCATGGCTCTTGCTCTTGGCATATTCCACATTCATCTGTAGTGCCATCAGGTTCCCTTGATTTCTTGGACTTTTATTGGAAGATGCAGTAATAAGGAGCCATGGCTGGGGGACAATCCACGCAAGGCACATGCCAAAGTTCAAGGAACATTCATGTGGGACTGTATTAGCCAGCCTAACTCAGGTGACAGCAGCAGTCACTGCAGCAGCACCTGTAGCCCAGGCTAGCAAACCAAACACACTCCCCTGCACCTCAGCAGGCTCATACAGATCGTGAAATATGTGCTGCCACACTTCTACTGCTACAAACAAGATCAAAAGCACATATACCTTCCAGTGCTTCAATCTGAGCTCAGATTACACTGCAGACATAGCTAGTTAGCTGGATGTAGCAACATATTCACCCTGACCCTTCACAGTACCATCCATCTGGTGGCTCTTTGTGACAGATGCCAGAGAGGCATTACTTTAAGAACATTACCTGCACATCACAATTCTGAATTCACTAGAGTACTTCAAGGTTAACCAAAAGGTCAACTACAAGGCAGTGTGTCTTGAATCCTGCTGGCAGCCAGTTCCACAGGCAGCTGCCCCTGGACTTATCGTGCCCAACAGAGCTCTCTTTTAGGCTGATATACTTGTTTTATTTGTTTTTATACACTGCTCATCACTTGCTGTCCTGTGGTTTTCTGTTTGGAACACAAATAGCATTGCATGCTGGTATATACAGAGGATACCAGTCCGTCTCCAAAAAGAAGTCAATTATAATAATGAAAAGTAAAGAGAAATAAGTGTTTATAGTGAACTCTTGATCACATGTTTAGTTCCTGCTGAGGACCAAGGATTCATGCAGTTGCTTTGCCTTCCTGCACATTTCAAAACCAGCTTGAAATACGACTTAGTCAATTGCTAACACATGTATTAAAACAACACCTTTCCCCATACAGCACTTTTCCTGCTGTGCCCAAGTCCCAGGGAAGGAAAAGCACCCTTACCTGCCACACTGGCTCTGTGTGCTTTCCTGACTTGGCCCCACTCTTGTAGCTGGGCTGGGAGGTTGCCTTCCTCAGGTTGTAGATGGCCACGTTGCCGTCATAGAAGCCCACTGCCAGGAGGTGGGGGTGCTCGCTGTTGAAGTCCAGGCACATGATGCCGCTCTCACTGCTGAAGGTGTACTCTGGGAAGGAGGGGTTCTTCAGGGTGTAAAGCAGGAGCATGCCATGGCCCTGCTTCATGAAGTCATCTAAACAAGGAGATGTCAGATCAGTTTCCAGGATGCTCAGCTACTGAAACATACAAACAGACAGCAACCACCTATGCCTGAAACCAACCTGAATGGAAAGTTACAGGGGAAGGACGTCAGTCACAGGACCAAATGGTCATGTTGGTGTGCTAACATCTGACCATCCTTTCCACCACTGATATGTCACCACCACCACAATGTGGTTATGCAGAAAAACTACTCCTTTGGTGTGCTTTTTTTCAAGGAGAGAGACCTGCGAAGCATTGAAGGAAAAGTGTGGAGGAAAGAAAGAATTTTGTGGACACTTCTTTCTTTGGGCTAGGATTTCACTACGTTGCAGACATACACGCTGAACCAAGGATAGCACCATTTCAATTTCTGTATTGGCAATATTTGATATTTCAGTCTCCACTACTTTTTCAAAGAAAAACATTTCATTAATGTATCTGTAAAGCACCATATCAATTGCCATTACTCAAAACTGAACAATGTAAGAGTCACTATAGCTTTATTTTCTGTTTATGTCCAACATTTCCCTGCTTGGCACAGAAACTCTTTTTTTTTGCCAAAAGACTTTCCAATCTTTTCTTCTATTTACTTTCACCTTTTCTTTGTGCTGCCTGAAATTAGCTCTCCCTGTTCTCAGTAGGACCATCTTTCTTTTGTGTTTTTTTCTTATCATGCCCTGACTGTCTCTGCAATGCTTAGGGTATTTCTGTCATGTAAAAAAACAATTTCCAAATTCTCTGAAAGAGAAAGAAAAGCTGTTGATGTAGATAAGCTCTCCAGAAACAAAGAAGGAACTCGGCTAATCTATGAAAACAATGCTGCCTCTGAGAGCATCCTAGCCATCTAGTGCTTTCTATTACGGCCAATGCCCTCAGGCACACAGTATATGGGAAATAAATTTACTGCTTTCTGTGCTTCAAGTACTCACTACACATCCTGTTTCCAGAACAGTTCTCTCCTTTTAAAAGTGCCTCCTACCTTTCCTAACATTTTGTCCAACCTGCAGAATCAGGTGTTGGTAAATGTGTACTCCAGTGATAACACTAACTTTAGAGAACTCTCCTTGGCAGTAAGCTGATTCCAAATCAGCAGACAGGTACAGGCATTGTGTACCTCATATTTATCAGGGCCACATAGAGAACATTCAAAGAACCAGTAAGGAAACAGACACTAACAAATCTATTACTGCTGCTTTGTACTGGATTGTGGAAATAGAATATTTTCAGGTTTCTCTGTTCTGGGGACAGATGAGGAAAACGACTTCTTTATTTTGCAGAAAGGTCAGATTCCAAAACTGGCATTACTTTGGACATATCTGAATCCAAATAATATTTCTAACTTTTTTTTTTTGGATGACGGGGAAGCTTATTCCTAGAATTCTAGCTGAAAAGGAAGTGAACTTGCTTTCTATATTAGAGATTTGCCCGGTTCTTTTAATTCACAGAGTTGTCTTTGTTCTTAGCCAAGTAATGTCATTGAACTGGTATTTAGTTGAGGTCCATGCAGGATAAGGATAAATCTGGGCTCTCCTCAGGAGCAAAACCACTTGGGAATGCTGTGGAAATGACCACCAGGGGTGACTTAGAGTATAATGAAGTCAAATTGGTTTGAATTTGACAGCCTTTGGATCAAACGTGTTTCATGCTCTTATTTCTTTTGGAGTGGCCTGACCAGCCAGCCATATTCCCAAAGAGTCTGCACTGAACATTAATATTCTATCTGTTAGCACTGTGCTGAGAAGCTCAGAGAGCTATCCCTTATCCTCCTTGCACAGACAGCAGAGCAGACACCTGTTCAAGAGGGTGATTCAGCCACCAAAGATCTGAGTTGGGTTTTGGAGGTGGTTCTCTCCCCAGTGATCTGGCAGGAACACAGTCCACCCACATTCCTCAATTAGAGGTGATAGAGCAGGCCTTCATCAGATGAAATAGCTCAGCAGCTTCAGCAAGTCCACCGGGGGTTAGTCTGGCAGGAGAAAAGCAAAGCCTTGGGAAGAAGCTCTGGCAGAGTGAAACACAGGATCCAGTTTGCAGATTATGACACCTGAATGCAGGTTTTTGTGTGGCTGGCTGGACACTCAGAGTCCAAGCTCCTGCTACCACCAGTAGCACCTTAAAGGGCAGTTTTCTGTGAGTGCTGATTTACTCTCTAGGCTTCACTGACTGCAATGGCCACTACTGAATGTCAAACCCACCTTAATCCACGAGCTGAATCCTACTCATTGTCTCCTTTATGTTATGAAATACCATGGATGTGGGTTAAATCACAGGTGTGTGAATACCACACATAAGTCTGAATAATATGATTGCTAAAGCACAGCCTATTCCTGATGAAAGGCAATGTGATGAGAATAACCCACAATTAACAGTGAAGCATGACACATAAACCCCAGTAAAACATCAACCTTCTGAGCATAGTCATATAAATCCATTTTAATGAAGGGTGAATTCTCACACAGAGTATTAAACTGTGACATATCAACATAATCTTTAATATTAGTGGTATTCAATGTTCCAGAATGGCAGGCACAGCACATACCCACAGCAGCACATCTGTGGTACAGCTTTGAAGAGCAGCATTTTCAAGAGAAAGGTTTTTGGTTTTCAGTAAAAACTAGCAGAGCACTGCACTTTGCCCCAAAATCCTGGGTAGCCAGACTCTCAGGATGTTAGAAGACCACAGAGCACAGAAAAGCAAAGGGTGCGGACCCAAGAGCTGGCAACAGCGAAGCACTGCTGGAAGTGAAATGAGCAGCTTCAGACCTGAGACAGCTGCTCTGCACCTCATGGATGCACCAATATGTACTGGAAGAGTAGAGAATATCCGCCCCATGCAGACCCATGAAGTGCAAACTGGCTTTTTTTCTGAGATACAAGGGCTGGAAATTAAATTAGAGATATCAGACAGTTTTTCCGATAATCAGTGCCAGCAGGACTTGTTCTTTACAGGAGGACAAAAGGCAGCACAGAAAGAAGAGGAGAGTGAACAGGCTCTTGCTGCCATGAGGATCCCTCAGTGTTCACCTGAGCAGAGGCTAAATTTCAGACCCTCACATGTAACAAGAGTTTGTAACAAGACAAGTTCTGCTAATAAAAGACTTAGAACATTTACTGATCTCAACATCACAAACTGAGCCTGTGAACATCACATGCAAACAGAAATACGTTTCAAACCAACTATGATCAATGTATAAAATACTTCTCTGCATTTGCATTTAAAACTGGACAGATTCATCCCAAACCATTTTCAGAAAAATACTGATTTAGCGGTAGAAAACTACCCCAGAATATCATTGTGATATCGCCAAATAGTTCATGCAAACCAATAATCTGAAAAGCATCTAAATCTTTTGTTCTGATGCTTACTAAGTGTCTGTTTAAACAGGTTTTTCATTTATATTATTCATTAGCTGAATTTAAAAGAATCAGCAAATGTTCAATATCAGATCAAAGTATTTTGTTTGCTGGACAGATTTTTTTTTTTAATTTTATTTGCATCTTTCTCTCTTTGTTCACCAACAAAGCCGTGAGATGTACATGGTTTTCCTCCATTTCCTCCAAAATGCTTAGTGGCTGAACCAGTACGCTCACGGCATCCTCAATTTAGAAAACACAATGCTTAGGGTAAATCCTGCAGTCATATAATAAATCTGGATGTAAGGACTCCACGGCCATGAGTTAAAGTAGGTGTTTTTACTACACAAGAAGCCAGTGCTACAGTTTCTTGTATGATAAACTAGCAAATTACTTTCTCTTTGGAGGATTTAAAACTCAAAACACTGCAGTCTTGTATCTCAGATCGTCTGATACACGGCTTTCCGAAAATCAAGTCCGACAGCTGTCTCGCTGATATGGCTTGGACCAAGATATCACCATGCTAAAAAGAACTACTGGTGCCTAAAATCTGTCCTGTCTCCTCCAACAGCCCATCTGGAAAAAAAAGCAAGATGAAGTACATTCGTGAACAGCTGATTGTTACGAGCATCAAAGCTACACAAGAACATCTACTCTTTCAGATACACTCATGCTTTGATGAGCTGGCTGGCTGGGGCTCTATCCTTTAGGACTGGATTTCTGAGAAGCAAAGGGAAGGGTCTGGCTGTGTTCTACGCTTGGTTAGGCAGCCTCCTCTGTGGAGGAGAGGGCAGTTTCAAAGACAAAAATTTTGGTAGCCAAAGATGTATCACAGCTTTTTATTTGTATTTCTGATATTTAAAGTGTAGTGGACAAAAAAAAAGACCAGCAAATTTTCCCAAGCAAATTGGAGGTCTACAAAACCCTGAGCACAATCTAAGAATATTCCTGTGCTTCCATCTGCATGGCATAAACAGATGACTGAGCAAGTCACAAATTAGTGAATTTTCATTACATTTTTTTTTATCAGTGAGCAAACCCTCTGCAGCAGGGCACTGAGCACAGGCTAATCTAACCTGCTGTGAAACAAGTTGAATGACCTTGCACTGCTTTAGCAAGACTCTGTCCTGGCTTATTTAAAAAAGCTCTGCCAATTCTACACTTTGCTGCAGTCGCAGAATTGGTGTGCTCTAAGAAAGGAAACAGCTGGCACTTTGAGCTTAACTGTGTGCCAATAGTTCCAAAAAATCAGGAAAGAACTAATCTTTCCAAGAGCTCAGAGAGTTTGGGCATGTGCTGAATGTGTTTTCAAAGGCTCTTCAGGAGTAACAATAATATCTGGGAGTTTTATTGCACTTCAGAGTGCTTCAAGACTGTACATGCAGCACTCCTTTTTACAGAATGAGAAAGGGCAGTGGAGGACTCTGCCAAAGACACTACAACAAGCTAGAAGAACAGGGAACAGAGCAGGAACTTCAGAGGGCTCTGCTGAAGCAGACCCCATCCCAGGATCCCTGAGAAATTTAAACCAGGATCATTGGTGCTCATTCTGTTCCTATTCCCTAAAATGCCCAGAAGTACTTAGGTGCACCATACTTGTGTACAACACAATGCTGTGTTGATACATCTCACATCACTTTGGACCTGGCCGTAAACCATACTGTGGGCAACAAAAATACGAATACTGAACTTTCAAAACAGTCCCTTCCCAGAGAAGATAATGTTTTGAGAACTCATTACTTCGTAACTCAAGGCCAGAAAGCCTGGCCTCCTCTTTTTCATAGCTCAAAAATGTTACTGGCGTATCCTGTTTTGAGCCTGATAGCTTGGGTTTGGCAACTATATGCATATTTCATTTGAAGATCTCAAAAGACAGAGAAGCCACTGTTTCATTTTGCAGTTTGTTTCAACATTTAATCTCTTTGAGTGATTAAAAAGCTGCACCTAATTCCTTACTTGACTTACATCTAGCTTGCCACTGCTAATTCTTGCTATGCCTACCTTGACTGGATAAAGGACTTCTTTCATATCTGGTGCTTCTCTTCATCAAGATACTTTCCAAACTTTCCACTAGTCATATTTCAGCATAGTTTTGATAACCATCACAGCCTGAACTCAAAAATCCCATTTATTTTCACCAGCACTGCATAAAGCGGGCTGCTCAGTAAAAAGCCAGGAACCAACATGAACTTTGCCACACCAGTGAAAGGCACTGCCTCCACAGCTGCAAAGAGAAAGACACTTCTCAACAAACACAGAGAAGAGCAGAATATTAAGAAACTTTCCAGACATACATCGAGGACATCACATGGCTAGGATTTGCACTAGGGCCAGACACAATTCATTTTCAGTCCAAATTTCAACTGGATGTTGTTCTCTCTTCACCTTTGGAGCACCCTCTCCAACTCTTGAATCAACTTGGTCTCTTTCTGAACTACCTAGAGTTTTTCTGCGTGCTTTGAAAAATGTTAGCTCTGGAATCAAACATAATATTGCAGCATTAGTTTCACTAATGCTTAAATAATATCTCTACTGCTATTCAGGATTCCTTGTTTGCACACCAGAATCATGTTCAGCCTCCTTGCCAAGATATCATGCTGGGAACTCAAATTTCTTACTTGTCCACAAAAGTGGAGAGTTTTTCCTTTTTTTTCTGCTTTTTTTTAGAGTTGCTGCCTTCCAAAATACAACACTCTTTTTTGTCTAGGTTATATTTGACTGCATTAAAATGCATTTGGTTTGAATAATTCTGGTTTACCACAACATTCATCACTCTGTATGACAGCTCTGTTCCCAGCATGATTTACAACTTCACCTGCCTTTTCATCAGTCACGCATTTCATCTGCTGCGAGTTTATATTCCCATCCAGAGGACCAATGAAAACAATGTCTAGCTCCAGGGCCATTACAGCAGCCCCTGTGAGACACTGTCTCAGATGATAATTCCACCAGCTTTTATTTTCTGGCATTTTTCAGCGGAAGTTGAACGCCCTTGTTGAGACCACCTGCACTGGCCTGAACTCTGAGCACAGGCATTTTCTATCACAAGGAAATACGTACCCTCCAGTTAGCAGTGTTGATACTGCAAGGTCTGCAAATGCTGAGCAAATCCACCAGTGCAGAGGAGGCAAACGACAGATCATTTTGGCTTATGCTGATTCAGATGCTTGAATGTCACATTTAACACTCTGCTTGACACCTTTCACCAGCTGCTTGACTAATTCCTGTTACTCCTGATCCAGTTAACATTTTTAGCTAGGGCTCTTAGGAAGCATGGAACTTGCAGCTTGGATAAGAGATACAAAACCAAAATTTCAAAGTCTTCTGAATATTTTAGAGAAGACAAAACTGACAGATGATGCAGCAAGCTGTAATTTATTCTTGTCCTGAGGCCTTGTCGCAGCCATAATAGGTGCTGTGGGCCCTGCACATGTCAGAGGCAAGACACACACCTCAGAAGCACCCATGGATAGATACAGATAGCCTTTCTTACCCTAAAATACAGTCTGGCAAAGTAATACAAGAAAAACCATAGTCGACTAGGCCAACAAAAATGAGCATTTAGGAAACACCTGGAACCATGCACTGTTTGTCAGTGCATGTGAGAGCAGAGGCTCAAAAGCAAACAAAAACAGGGGAGAACAGGATGGAAAGATGTAGCATTTTCCTGAAAAGAGCAGGAAGATCTGGCTTTCATCTCAGCTCTCCCCCGAGAATGAGGTGAGCAGGTGAGCACTGCAAAAAGAGAATGAATATGTGACTTGGCTGAGCTTGCAATGCTCTAGATAAAACCAGTTTCTTTATTCTGATCAGACAGGCTTTTGCATTATGGGTCTAGCACACACTAGAATTCTTCCTTATATTTTCTGCTTTAAATAAGATATTCATAAGGGCACGATTTTACAATGTAAATAGTAATGGCGTGGCTGCCTGTCTGTTATGAAATCTACCATCAGGCTGAGGGAGGGGATTCTGCCCCTCTGCTCTGCTCTCATGAGACCCTGCCTCGAGAACTACACCCAGCTCTGGAGTCCTCAGCACATCGGACCTCAACCTGTTGGAGCGAGTCCAGAGGAGGCCACCAAGATGATCAGAGGGATGGAGCATCTCTGCTATGAAGAAAGGCTGAGAGAAGCACTTGTCTCTGCAGAGCACCTTGGAGCTGGACAGGTGCTAATCCTCCCTTTACACACTGGGCAGCATTTGGCACAATCAGCTGAGCTTTTGCTCCTGCCTTTCTTGTTTTCGTTGACATAAGCTCCAATTCTGATAGTATTTCACTGTTTAATACCTGAGGATCTGTTTCCTCTATCCCGGTTCTAAGAAACTGGCATATTTGAGAGCGTTTGCAACCAGCTAAACATGTAAGAGTGCCATCAAGTGGCCAAGTAAGGGGCTTACCGGTGGCACGCGTCGTTTAAAATCCCCAGGATCATGCCACAAACGGACATCTACAAATGTGCTGCCTCTGGATAACCACATCAGCCTGCATACAAGCCAGGCTGCCAGCATCTTAGTATTCCCGACCGGAAGAGCTCTGAGGGGGATACACAGACTGCAGGAGATGCTGATGTATTCTGTAATTAAGTTACAGGAAAGTTTTATGATAGTGCTGTAATCTCTTGGAAGCAGACAGATGATGGCTGATGAGATGGGCATCCACGGCTCAGGCCGTGGAGGAGACAATGAGAAATGATACAGCAGCTCTGAGAACATTTCTGAAGACATTTGGCAGAAGACCCAGATTTGATAGAGGAGAAAGGAAGCAGCAGAGTCATACATACGGGCATGCAGCCAATTTTGCACAAGCATGCACCATGAAAATTAAGAGTAGCCATTACAGACCCAACACCTGCCCCTAACCCATTTGCAGTAGTGGTTAACATCAAATGCTTAGGGAAGTGTACAAAATCAGGGCATAAAACCAGTGATATGTCTTCTAGAGGACTGCCTAGGTCCCCACCAATTTGTGGTTAAGCACTTCCCAGGTCCCTAATAGACCTCTTCCCATTTGTCTGTGCAGCCAGCTACTGAACATTAAATTTAAACAATATTTTTCAGCATTCCTCTTTGCATAAGGCTGGTATATAAACCGGATATTCAGTTCTTTGACAGAAATTGTGGGGTTTTTTGCTTGCTTTTACTTTTAGTATATGAAATATTGTGCATCTCAAGCAGGTATGTTAAGTGCATAACTGGAGGTTAGCATAAGTGGATTTTAAGAGCTGTTAAAAGTAGATTTAGAGAAAAACCTATTAGTTAAAAAAAGAAAAAAAAAAGAAAAAAAAATAACCAAAAGACACGGAATCATAGAATGGCCTGGGTTGGAAGGGACCCTAAAGATAATCTAGTTCCAACCTCCCTGCTATGGGCAGCTACACCTTCCACTACACCAGATGGCTCAAATCCCTATCCAACCTGGTCTTGAACATTTCTAGGGATGGAGCACCCACAACTTCTCTGGGCAACCTGTGCCAGTGCCTCAGCACCCTCATAGTAAAGAATTTCTTCCTAATATTTAATCTACACCTACTCTCTTTCAGTTTGAAGCCATCCAGCCTTGTCCTGTCATTACATGTTCTTGTAAATAGTCCTTGTAGGCCCTCTTCAGATACTGGAAGGCCACAAGAAACTCCAAAGCCTTCTCCTTTCCAGGCTGAACAAACCCCATTATCTCAGTTTCTTCTCATAGGAGAGGTGCTCTATCCCTTTGATCATCTTGCTGGCCTCCTCTGGACTCGCTCCAACAAGTCCATGTCCTTCCTGTGCTGGGACCCCAGGGCTGGATGCAGAGCTCCAGGTGGGTCTCACCAGAACAGAACAGAGGGTCAGAATCCCTTCCCTCTCCTGTTGCCCACAGGGCTCTGGATGCAGCCCAGGACACGTTTGGCTTTCTGGGCTATGAGTGCCCATGGCCAAGGCTTGTCCAGCCTCTCACCCACAGCACCCCCATGTCCTTCTGGGCAGGGCTGCTCTGGATCTGTTCATGCCCAGCCTGTGCTGGCACTGGGGATTGCCCTGACCCAGGTGCAGCACCAGCACTTGGTCTTGTTAAACCTCATGGTGTTCCCATGGACTCACTCCTCGAGCTTGTCCAGGTCCCTCTGGATGGCATCCCGTCTTTCAGGTGTGTCAAACCATCACTCAGCTCAGTGTCATCTGCAAACTTGCTGACGGTGCACTTGATCCCTTTGTCAATGCCATTAATGAAGATACTGGATAACACTGGTCCCACTATGGGCCCCTGAGGGAATTCCCCTTGCCACTGATTGGAACTCTGTCGATTGGAACTCTGAGCCATTGACCACTATCCTCTGGATGTGATTATCCAACCAATGCCTCACCACTCAACAGTCCATCCATCAAATCCATCTACCTCCAATTTAGAGAGAAGGATTTCGTAGGGGACCATGTTGAAGGCTTTACAGGAATCCAGATAAATGACATCTGTAAACCTTTCCTTGTTCACTCCTGTAGTCCATCACAGAAGGCCATAGGTTGGTCAGGCAGGACTTAACCTTGGTGAGGTTTGAATGCTGGTTTTCTTGAGTCACCTCCCTATTCTCCATGTGCCTTAGCAGCTTATAGGAGCATCTGTTCCACCATCTTCCCAGGCACAGACGTGAGGCTGACACGTCAGTAGTTACTGTCTACTCTTTTTAAAGATGGGAACAATGGCTTCCCTTTTTCAGCCACCAGGACTTCATCTGACTGCCATGACTTTTCAAATATCATGGGGAGTGTCTTGGCAACTATATCATTTCACTGGGTCCCATGAACTTACATACATTCAGGATCCTCAGGTGGCCATGAACCTGATCATCTCTTACAGTGGGAGGCACTTTGCTCCCCCAGTTCCCATCCTGCTTTCCATCCACTTGAGAGGCATGGGAAGAGAGGCTGCCATTGAAGGCTGAGGCAAAAAAGTTGCTGAGTACCTCAGCCTTCTCTCCTCATCCATTGTTACCAGTTTTCCATTATTTTTTTCAGGGGCGTTGCACCTTCTTTGAACTTCCTTTCCAGGTTAACATACTTGTAGAAGCCTTTCCTGTTATTTTTTTGTCCCTTGCCAGGTTCAGTTCCAGCTTTGTCTTGGCCCTCCTCACCCCCAAGTCGCCTGAATAACATCGGTTTTCTCTGTACATGTCACAGTTTGGACAAACTTGGGAGGAAGACTCGAAGAGTCTCCTCTGCAGAAGATAGGGTTCTAAAACTCCCTTCCCCCTCACTTTAAGAATTTCTCGGAGGAAAGTGAAAAAAACCTGTTTATTTTAAAAAACCAGCTGCTGGGGGGGGGAGGGCTGTGTGTGCACGCAGGCACCAGGGGAAGGGAAGGAAAAAATGAAAAAATTATAGATAATAAACTTCTCATGGTGGAGAAAACCTGGATGAATTTAGAGTCCTTTGCTGGATGTGGTCTTCTGCTCTGTCTCTAGCTAGCTGCTTGAGCACGGAGTAGGCACCTCTCCAGGCCCATGATGGTGCAGGCCCCTTAGTTCAGTTGTCTGTTGTAAAGTTCCAAAGGAAGAAGGAAAAACCACGGTCCCAGAAAAAAAAAAAGCTGTCTTCTTTCCTTGCCTCAGGTAGAGGCTAGGTAAAAAGCCAAAAGTAAGTTTTAACTCTTTCCAATATCCCTCTCCTGAGTAAAAGCAGGGCCAAGAGAGCTAAGAAAAAGAAAGTAAAGGGCCCTCTCTATCTCTCTCCTGAAAATGACAATAGCTGAGAGAAAAACTGGCTAGAGAGAAAAAAAAAAAAGTGTGAAAAATGTTCCCTTCACCTTCAGCTAGAGAAAACGGTGGCTGCCGTGGCAGTAGCGATAAGTAAAAATTGTAAATATTCTGGAAGCATTCAAAACACAGCACCTGGCTTCTCCAGCCAGCTTAAAGACACAGAGTTAATATTTTGCATTAAGCAGGCGATTGGGATATATAGCAACATAAAGTCACCCCAAGACAGTATACTGCAACAAAGCAATAGCTTTCAATCCTTTGACCAAGTAACAAGGTCAGGGGGAAAAAAGACAGTAATGGCAAAAGGACAAAGGATCCTTCAGAGCGAAATTTTCAAAGAGCAATTAGCTGTTACTAGGGAATGGAACTGGTCCAAAAGGCTCACATAATACATCAAATATCTATGCAAAACATGGGCCAAATTTTGACTTACATTTAGACATGATGGATAAAGGATGAAAAAGAAGGAAAATAATCACAGAATCACAGGAAAGCTAAGGTTGGAAGGTACCTCTGGAAAACATCTAGTCCAATTCCACCTGCTTAAAGCAGGGTCAGTCAGAGCACAGTGCCCAGGACTGTGTTATCAGGTTTTTTAAATCTCCAAGGGGTTATCTCCACAACCTCTCTAGACTGTGGAAACACTGTTCTTCTGCTCAACCACCCTCACAGTAAAGAAGTTGAGTCTTATATTTAAAGGGACTTTTATCTATCTCAGTTCACATCCATTGTCTTTTGCCTTTCATTTAATATCACTGAGAAGAGTCCATCTCTGTTTTTGTCATTCCCTCTCATGAGGTACTTATCCACATAAGAAGAAACTTTCACCTTTCTCTAGAGACAGCCAACTTTGTAGACTTCCAGCTCTGAGAAGGCAACCACTACCCAAACCAGATCCAGCTCTGTCCAACACATGGATCTGCTTTGGGAGTTTTAAAGCAGACTTCATCTCTCTATTATCTCCTATCTCCACCAGCCAGGCTGCTGTTGGGCAGTCAGTCTTCCCTCCAGCATCTCAGCAGCAAAGGAAGAACCCTGGGACTCCACAGCATCCAGAAAGCATGTTCTGCTCCAGAAAATCACTCCTCTGTCCAGTGGAGCCAAGGTGGGGATCCGTGTCAGCATCTTGAGAATATACTGTGCTGGCTTCTCTTTAAGAACTCACCAAGCAATACAAGAGCTGATACAACTGTCCCTCTATAAAGATCTCTTATGCAGTGGTGGAAACCATGTCACCAGGCACCATTTGATGGGAGAAGCTGGAGAATGCCAATGAATCCCAGCAAGCTCTCTCATACCTGGAGGAATCTGCTAAGAATAACCCAGGACTGAAAGAGTTTGCAATAGTTCTTGGACCAATATCTGCTGCCTTTCTTTTATTGCAAGCGAGCCTTTCCTCAACAGCAGCCACTTGCTAAATTTCATCAGTGATCTAAATCCAGCATGATAATCTTGAAAAATTAAGGATGCATAGATTATCTAGTCCTACAAACAGAGTGAGCCTCAAATTCTTCACACAGGAAAGTTGTATTCTCCTTGTCTTACAGCCAGAAAAACAGAAGTGTAAAGGATCAAACAACTCAAAGCTACTTATATGATTCACCACTTTGATCCCTCACTGATACAGAGTTAAGCATCTCTGAACACTTTGTTTCCTACCTTCTCTAATTGACTTCATCTCAAAACATCCTAAAACTCACTTTTATCTTCTCTCACATATGTTGCAGCGAAGCGATATCCATGAGAACACAACATGCAAAAAATTTAAAAAAACCAACACACTAAATGTGCAGTTTTTCATTCTGTTCTCATGTTAAAAGTTTCAAAAAAATGCAGATTTGATCTGTACTTACTTTTCAGTGGTCAGAATTTTCAAAGTATTCCTGATAGAATCCTAATCTGAAGTGGTCTATCATATGAGTCAGTGGAAGTTGACATTCAGGTATTTCTGGGTAAATTCTACAGTTTGGCAGCCTAGTAAATATTACCAAACACGAAGAGAAGAATTGAAAAGTATGATTGAGTTCCCCAAGCAGGGACCAGCAGAGGAAGATATTACATTGTAGAACAGGGTTTGCTTTACAGCAGCAAGAAACCAAAGGCAAGCCAAGAAGAGTCTGAACGTCTCACAAGTTTCAACTAATGAAAACATCAAATTAAATAGATTTCCTTCAGGTTTTTACTAATGCATTCTGTTGAAAAATGATCCACACTCATCACCAGAACAAAAGACAGAAAAGTCTTTGAAGAAAGTCTTTAATGGGGCCTTTTACAATTTCTTTGTACCATTCCGCCCTAGGAATAATGACAAGCTATCTAACTTCAGGAGCTTACAAAGTAACATACATATTGCTAGAACTAATGATGGAATGTGTTCAATGCAGATTTGTAAATTCTAAAGCTAAAGGAGATAGTTGTGATGAATAAATCGTTTATTTGTTCCTATGCTTAATTACTTCCACCATTAAAAATTCATTTCCAGCTTTCTGAGATCTCTGAATTCTACTTCCAGTTGCTAGATTATGTCCTAGATTAAAAAGTAAGATGAAAGAGTTCTTTTCTATAAGATATCTCCTTTCTTTCCCTTCAAGAATTAACGGACAGTAACCAAATCACTCCTTAATCTTCTCCTTAATAAGACAAGTTGAATTGTTAAGAATTTCACTGTAGTTTTCAAACATAAGTCATATTGTGGCTCATCTCTGAACCTTTTTCAATTTTAACATCCTTTTGAAGACTAAACTATTAATAGCTGGATACAACTATTCTAATGGATTCCAATGCAGATTTCACCAGCATCATACACAGAAGTAGCACCTCTTCCCTCCTGCTGCTCTCTAGTTGGTGAATGCATAGAGCATCCCACGTCAAACCCCCTTAGACATCGTTCTGCAATCAGGCACATCTGCTCTTCCAGATTTAGCTGGAAGTTTTCTTTCTCACGCCAAGATGGGAAAATATTTTCCAGTCCAGTTTCATGACTGACACAAAACAATCTAACCACGGGCAGCTGCTGAAAAGGTTCTCTCTCTTTTCCCCTGCCGTTTTTGATTCTGTCCTCTGTGTTCTCACCCCAGTGACCCTGTGCTTGTTGACATGGCTGAAAAAACAATCATTTTAAATGACATTGTCATCTTAGGGTACTGATGGTGACATTACATTCATGTAACACTCCATCCATATAACTAGCAAATCCCAAAATAAATCTAAGGAGGACTAGGTCTTTAAAGCTGCCCGGTGACCCAGCTGTCTGACTGAATGCTAGCCACAAAGACAGCTGAGTTAGAAAGCTTGCTGGATGATGGTTAGGAAATGTCAAGGGCCCTCCAGGACAGAATCATGGTGTGATGGCACAAGTCTGAAGAAGCAGCAATCCAGGCTGAATAACCTATTCGAAAAAAATCCCTCTAGAGTCACTGTCCTTCTATGGGAATTGCTGGAAGAGAGCCTGCTATTTCTAGAACTGCTCTAGAGGATGTGAGATGAATGCTGATCTGGGTATTTGCTGCTTTCTGTGAGCCCTTTGGCTTGGTTTTTTTCATCATTAAGGACTAAAGTAGCATTGCGTGACCTCATCTGGGAAGACACAGACTCTCAAGGCAGAAAGGAATGCAGACAAGACAGCAACGAAGACCATGTAAGTAAGTAAAACAGGCAGGCAGAGATCCTGCCCACTCTGCAATCCCAGGTCACTCTGGAGGAGCTGTCATATCCATTGGCTCTGAAGTCAGTCCAAACGACAGATAACTGCAGCACCAGGATGGAAGGGAAAGGCAATTAGAAATTAGCTCTGCTGGGAGAACTGCAATACAGGTTTCCCAGCACGTAAGCATTTCTACCTTAACCCTTCCTGCAAGATATGTTCGGCCTGGAGGAGGGTTGGAACTTCTCGCTGGTTTCCCTGCACCTTGTAACAGCTAAATGCCACAGCTGGAGCAGAAAGGGCTTCAAATGAACAGTAGAAAGCTGACCCCTGGTGTTGGGAACAGGGATACTGACGGAAGACAGCAAGGAAGGCAAGCTGCTGTGCTCCTGAGCACTGCTTCACAGTCTGTGTAGCTCTCCAACAAGATTCATTCACTAGCACTGCTTCAGATGAATGAATAAAACCAGCTGATGAATGAGAGCAACAGGCTACAGTGCTTGGCAGGAGTATCGCTGTTTTCATTTCTACGCTTTCATATCAGTTCTTCCTTCACAAAGCATCTAATCAACTGATGCTGTACAGCAGAAAATTAATGGTTTCCTTCAGAGAGCTGCCAGAGAGTATGACGGGATTGTTTGTAAATATTTGATTAGAAAAAGCAAGTAAAAATGGTATAAACACATGCAAGAATTAACGCTGTGCCACTATCCAGTAGTGATGTTTATAGTACAAAGGTGATGCCAGCCACCACCATTAACACTTGTGGTACTACACCAAATGCCTTCACTAGTGACTCTGCCCATACAAAACCAGGATTCACACAGATCCAATCTGTAGACAGCTAACTGACAGGAGCTGTCACAGTTTCACAGGGATACATTGGGTATTCTCTTCTACTCTGTCTCTACACAGCACACAAAGTGGAGAGCGCTGGAGCATCTTCTGAGTCTTTATGTAAACCCTCAGCGCTCATTTTGCCAGTCAAAACAGGGGATAGTGCTTAGGGTAGAAAAGAACCCTCCTTTCGTGGTACTCAGTGTCCTTTGAAGATTTCCCAAGAAGGAGCAAAATACATGATGGCTCATCAACCCACACATGCTCCTCTGTGGATGTTGTAATGCAACAGAACCCTATTTTGAAGAGGTGTTCCCTTACAGGAGTCTCTCTCCTAGGAGAGGAGAGAGACTGTGGGGCACAGTCTGTGATGAGCTTCAAGCTCCTCTGCATGCACATCCCCACACGGAACTAAAACAACCCTGCAGCATGGTCACGGAAAGGAGATTTCTCCAGGAAGGATGTGTCCTTACTTGCCCACCTAGCTGAAGTGGGAAATCCCTCATCTACTTTCCAGTCCAAGTTCTGTCTCTTTACTTCTGAATTTCAGCTTTGGAGCAGTAACAAACCCTCTGGCAAGGTGTGCCAGGTGCACTTGTGCAGGTTTTTGCTCCAGCAAGTGAGTCTGACAATGCTGAGACAAGCTGCTTAAGAGGAGATAAGAAGCTCTATCCTCTTGATCTTTAAGACACTGGTTTTAAAAGTGTCACACATTTGTCAGAAGCCATCAGGCAGAATTAAGCCTCTCCTGATACAATTAGAGGCCCAGTCCAGCCCAATTTTACATAATTCTTTAAATTCACACTGGTTGTATGAAACCAACACTGCAATAGGCAAAGGCTAAAATCAAACCAACATACTAATTAATAAATTTCCTTTCAGCAAACAAGCAGAACCTTTATCTTGTAATGCAGAAGGCAGACACCATCTGATACCTTTCCAACAAAAACAGTGGACTGATTCTAAACTTGGTTATGTGAACAGAAATTAGATACAATTTCATAGCCAGACACTTCAGTAAACCTAGGCAAGAAATCAGAATACAGCATGGCAGTATTTTAGACCTTGCCCAAATGACCTCTTCTACTCAAAACAGTGAGAAGTGGTATTACCCTCATCATCCCAACTGGCAGAAAGCTTTCATTGCCCAGTTATCTTGGCCATTACATGTGGTTTTCAGAATTCCTGACCTGCAGCTGTTTGCTGAAACTTCTTTCCACTGCCTAACTTTTTTCCACCTCATCTGGAAACCACATTCTGCCCTTTCTCTTAACTAATCCTGCAGTTATGTAAATACATGCGCTAAGTAAAAGACAAAATGCATGATTAATAGCGCAAATACCACCCAGTGCGTCTTGGAGAAAGCTGATGATTCAAGAAATCATAGAATTCAAATTGAGAAAACAATAGCTTGTTAAAATGTGAATCAGCTGCTGCTCAACACAGAACACGGTCCCAAGTGACTGTCATTTGTAAATTAATTGAGATTTCCTTTTGGTGGCATCTACCTTGAAAGTCCAGTTGAATGAATTTATCCACTGTACACAACCCAAGACACAGAATTACAATCTTAATATTCAGGCTGGGACTTCATGCTGTCAGCTATAATACCATATGCAAGAAATGATAAGAATTTGTTTCAAAGAAGAAAAGGAAATTGCAATTTTCAGAGCATGCTGTGAAGTCTGGAAGAATTAGAGGCTGACAGAGATCCTGCAGTACAAGAGGCAGACAGGAAAAAGCTATACTCTGATGCCTTTAAAGTATGGAAGATCCCACTGGGACTTGGGGTTTGGTTGGAAATCTTGAAAACTATTGCAAATCTTAAAATGTATTTCATACTTGCCTTTGCAAAACTTAATTATTTTTCTCAGTGGGAATACAAATTTGGAAAATTACATTAAAACCCATAAATAATTCAGCCACAACAGCAATTTAATCTCATTACAGACAAACTAAAGTGCTTCTAAGGAAGCAAATGAACAGCAAGGAGCAACAAACCAGCAAAAGTGGACCAGACCCACGATTTACTGGGGATTTCCTATTTTATTCCAGGGATAAGAGTGGAGCTGTGAGCTGGTCTCTCAAGGTATGTGAAATGCAAAAGTTGCAAGTGATCAGATTTGCATAGCCATAAGCCCACTGGGATTTTACTACGGTCACACAAGTCCATTTATTTGGCAACCACTGCCTCTACCTTCATGAGGGGACATTGCTTAGAGGGTCATGCAAGGAAAGAGATGGACAGGACCTACAACAGGGCCGCCAAATTTCCTCCAGTCAGGAGTGCTGCAATAGCAGGACGTTTTCTTTTCAAGCCTCAGCTTTATTATTTAAACAAAGTTCTGCTTCTGCTTTGTTTCAGACCAAAACACTGCTAGCCCTCATGCCAATGAAGAAAGGTTTTAAAACACCAAAGAGATTTCACCCTGAAAGTATAGAGAGCAAATAAAAAGAAGTCAAGTCTTCTAATTTGTAATGATCTCATAATGCCTTGTCATCTCTGAATGATGAGACTTGGCAATACCATGCCACACTCAGGGAAAAATTTCCTAGCTACCAAATAAAATTTACCTACTCCCTGAGAGATGAACTCCCAGTGCTTATTAGTATTACCTTTTCTACTTTTGGTTCTTCCTGTTTTCTCACTTTCATACATCAAATAACTCTGCTGAAGACATCATAAATCCTTATGTTGGATCCAAAACATATTTTAAATATATTATTCTTATCATAGACAAAAAGATGTGTATTCCATCACTCCCTGAGTCTTTAAATTCTGTCCCACAGACTGCTTTAGTAATCTAGCTTATTTTGCTTTAAGGGCACCTACCAAAAGAAACAACTATTAGTTAATATACTTGTTAAATCACTACATATAAATATAGAGATATTTTGCTTATAGAGGTTTCTAACAAAAATTATTTACATACACGACTTTGCTTTTAAGGCTGGCTATGGTGTGCAGCATAGCAAGGGGCACATCAAGGCATACAGAGAAGATACAAAGAGAAAATTTTGCATGCTTTATGATATGTGTTCTTATTGACAGTTTTCAGCACTATAACATGACTCTGGGGCGTTACTGACAAAAATCTTGCTGATATCAATGTAGGCGATACCCACTGCTCTTCCCTCATCTCTCCAGGTAGCTGTTTCATCACAGAAGGCAATCCGGTTGATCAAGCATTATTTACCTTTAGTGAATCCACGCTGACCACTCGTGATCAGCTTCTTGGCCTCCGTGTGGTTAGAGATGGACTCCAGAATGAGGCTCTCATCACCTTTCCAAGGACTGAGGTAAGGCTGACTGGCCGGAAGTTCCCTGGGTCCTCCTTCTTGCCCCTTCTGAGAACTGGGGTGACACTTGCTTTCTTCCAGTCCTCAGGCATCTTTCTTGACCACAACGACCTTTCAAAGATGATGATGAGTAGCCTCGCTGTGGTGTCTGTCAGTTCCCTCAGTACTTCTTGATGCATCCCATCAGGGTCCATGGACTTGGGGATATCAGGATTGCCTACGTGTTCTTTGACCCAATCATCCCTGACCAAAGGAAAGTCTTCCTTCCACCATTCCTCTAACCCTGATCTTCTGGTTCAGAGATCCCCGAGGGCTGGTCTAGTCAGTGAAGACCAATGCAAGAAGGCATTCAGCAACTCTGCCTTCCCTGAATCCTCTCTTACCAGGGTTCCCCCCTCCATAAGTAATAGGCCCACATTATCCTTTGCTTTCCTTCTGTTATTGACGTATTTGAAGAAGACCTTTTTTTTGTTCTCGACATTCTTGGCTAGAATTAATTCCAGATTGGCCTTGGCCTTCCTTGTCTCATTTCTACTTATTCTGATAACATCTCTATATTCATTCCAAGTGGCCAGACCCTGTTTCCATCTCCTTTGTATTTCCTGCTTATGCTTGAGTAATGACAGGAGTTCTTTATTGATCCACGCAAGTCTCTTGCCCGCTTTGCCTGATTCCTTGCTGATTGGGATGCATTGTTCCTAAGCCTGGAAAAAGTGATGCTTGAATTATCAACCAACTCTCTCGGACTCATGTTCTCTGCAGGGCCTGTTTCCATGGAATTCTCCTAAGAAGACCCCTGAAATCCCCCTCCTACTCCCAGATAACTGCTTGCCAAATTGCAGCACAGGGATTCACCCGAAGTGAAGTACCTCCTTAGTTTGAAAGACACTGAATGCAATTGAACAATGCAGATCACCCAGTCATATCTAAGCCTGCAACGGTAAACTTTTCAAAAATCATAACAGAATTCTGTAAAAATTATTTGTATGATTTTTTCAACAGCAACACTTGATCACAGAGCCTGCATTTCGGTAGTCATGACAGATTAACAATCACTCTATCTTCTTAACAAGGATTTAAAAACTTTTGAGCTTTAATAGCTGATTAACCACAGAAAAGTATGCATTCACTGATAAATAAACCTTACAGAGTCAGCAGCGTTCCTTATCTGTGCAGCTGATTTCACAACCACAGTTGCATCTGACAAACAGAGGAAACGGAAAATCCTCTCAAGGTCACTGGATCCAGAGCCTTTTCTTGGGAGGCCACCAGAACAAATCCATAGCATACCAAACTCTCCCTTGAACTAATACAAGTGCCTGTACAAGCTTTAAACTGATCTTATGCCTCCTGGCATTCATCAGCTCTGATATACTTCTGGAGGCCAAATAAATCAATTCATTCAGTTTTTCCTTGCACGGACACTCTGGAATTCCTTTGAAGAAAGTGACATATAAATCATGACTATTGTAAGGTAAAAGGAATTTCTAAAATCCCTATCTTTTGTGAATCTACCAATGTTACTGAACCTCATCTTTGAAGTTCTAATGCAAAGAGTTAAATGAAGGCTGGATCTTTGGCTTTACTACTGTTATCTCTCAGATACAAGTCAAAGCACTCAGATTAGGAAATCTGCTTTGTAGCCCATATCAAGGTTTTAACTATGAAATATAAAGCAAACAGAAGAAAACCAAGCCCTTTAAAGTACCAAGTAAAATGGAAAAATAATTAAGTATCTGGCAAGAGTAAATACTTTACGATTAAGTAATGTTGGCTTGTGTTTTATCCAGATTTTACTTTGCTATTTATCGACCTAAATATTGGATCATTAGAGAGACAGGTCATGTGTCAAGGTTGGAATCACTGGTTACTCCCTAAGAGATGAGGAGCTGATACCCAAGCACTGTAACATAGCCAGAAGTACGGAGGCTCACCGGGCAGCCAAGGGCTCATCCCACTGCTCTTGAGAAGAGATGCAGGTGAAGACAGTCAGGGCCACCAGAGCCTCAGGGCCAGACAAATGTTTTGCTACTTAGACTAGAGTGTGAGATGTAGAGTTGATTCCAAGACTTTTGCTATGAAAAAGTCAAGCTGTGAGGAAAATGTAACCTTAGTATTCGGAGGGAATGCAAAATAAAAAAGTAAATTACGTTTACATTATAGAACATTGGCATAAGAACATCTTATGTGAGAAGATGAATCTCTAATAAAAAGTAAAAATTGATGCTTTTAAGAGAGAGTGTTTAGAGCTGTTTTGCCTGTCCTCAATCTGTTGCCCATCTTCTCCTGCTGAGTCAAGGGCTCTCTCAGTATGGATGGGTAGAAACTCTTTTGGCAGATTTTCATCACAAGACCATCCCCTTGACATCGATGACAAAGAGAGTTAGCCTATCCTTGGATTCTACTGTGCAAATGCTAAAAAAAGAATTCCCACAGTAACTTAAATGTAGCTCCTTCCAAGGACAAAGCTAAGAAAGGAAAGGTGTCAGACTAGTTTTATCGAACAGGTAAGACTCTATGGCACACAAATGTTTAGTCTCTTGTGGATAAATCAAACTAACTAGGCTACACAGAGAGGTAAGTGGGTGGAAGTTAATGGCCTCCAATGCACCGGAGACACAACAGGATGGGTGAGCTGCTCCTTTGATCCCTAGGCTCTAGAAAATTTGTTAATACATTTTTTCCCCAAACACACCAACAGAAATCTTTACTATTTCATGCATAACAAAATGCTATAGCAAAAGCTGATGTAGTGAGTAAATTGAAAATTACATGTATTAAAAGGTTAAGGCTAGGAGAAACTAGGCAAAGCTCACAGAATTAATATTACAAATCAGTAATTAAGTCTCCAAATGAAATTCATCTTTCATATGATTCACTTAGTGCACTATGGTTATTAGGTTATATTTACTAACAGAGTTGACAGTATAATAGGTCCTTGCTCTCCCTGCATACGTAGTAAGAGATATTTGGTATTTGGAAAACAGATTTTAAAGTGTAATTTTCAGTGTAATTACATTTAATTGACCACAACTGGTTATCTCAATAAACCGGATGTATGACGGCTTAAATTTCTAACACTGATTCCACTAGGGAGGTTTTTCAAAGACTGTCAGACCATGGAGGAGGATATAGATGTTTTGCAAATGAGCTTTGAAGCCTCCAATGTGAGACAGTGCAGAAAGAAGCCGCTAAAAAGGTTAGAAGAGTGAATAAATCAGACGCCTGAAGAATGTAAGATATCAAGGACACAAGATTTTACTACTTTAAATCTTGCTTTAAATGAAGAAATCATGTCTGCAACAGACCAAAACTTAAAAGACAAATATAATATCTTTAAAATTTTCACGTTTTACATTTTCAAGAGAGTGGTAGTTTACCATATGCCAAAATTAATTGTTCTCAATTGCTCATCTGCTATTTAGAGCCACACATTGTCTGGCCTGCTTCATGTAGCTCCAGCTTTTCTTTGATCTTGTTACATCATTTGCCTGGCAGATTAAAGATCCCTTTGTTACATGATCTGCTTTCCCAATACAGGGAGTTAACAGACCGCAATCCAACAACCTAATAAGCTTTTCTTTGACAAGCTGAACAAACTGAATTCCTTAAATTTGTTTCCCAGGTCAGTCGTCCTGCTCTTAGATCATTCTTTCACTCTTTTTTGAACCCTTTCCAGTTTGTCACCCTTCTCCTTGGCATGTCACCAGTGATGAGCATGCCTTTCCGGGGTAGTCATTTGAGCATCAAATTAAAAACTGCTTTTAGAAGTTCTTCTAGCCTGCTCAGTTCCTTTGCAACCCTTCTTCTCTACAGATCCAGGGAACCGGGGTTTCTTCACAAGACTTTCTTTAAATCACTGCTCCCCAAATATAGGGCTTCCCCCTGTATGGCTGCAAGACTTGAACTCCTTTGAACACTATAACACAGAGTGATGCCTTGTAATCTGCTCTACAAAGGGATCTACATTGCTCTTTGATTGTTGCATTTCTTGACACCTCCCAGACATTTGTCTCATCAAAACTTTTTGCCAGCAGTGATTTCATGGATAAAATAATAGATTAGCATTAGACGTAGTTATCAATGGCCTTTGATATTCTTGCCTCAGAGGCATCTGATTGCTACATTTTATTTCCTGTTTTATTTCCCAGCAGCCTCTTTTAATTAATACAATGTATTAATGGAAAATTCCTCACAGCTATTAAAAATACAGCACATACATAGCACAAACAGCACACATAAATTAGTACAGAGCAAGCCCAAGTCCTTCAGGGTGTTCCTTTTTGATTGTGGGAATACTTAGTGCCCATACAAATGTTCTACAGCAATTCACAAATAAGACTTACAAATTCCTTTTTAATTCTTCTCTCTGCTTATACTGTTGATGCTTGTTTTGTGTATTGTAACATCCCCTTACAGTAACAACTTAAAATATAATCAGTTAAAATCACTGGCAACTATGCAGCCATTATATTTTATTTCTGTGATTGTCTACTTTTTTTTCTCTCAACATAATTTCACTACTGATATTTAGACATCACTAACTCTCGTACCAACTACCATTAACAACTGGCATCACTAGCATTTGCAAAAGGGGACAGTCTTTCCATTTACAGTACAAATATCAAAAACGTAAATAAAAATACATTCACAGCTAAAAGAAAACACTCAGGCACCATGTTGGTACAATGTAGTTCTCAATCCTGTTACCGAAAATAGAGAGTGAGTCTCATGGGTCTTTTACCATTGAAGATTTATTTAATTTTATCAACTTGCACACTGGGCACATGACTGAATGAACACAAAGACATTTTCCCAAAGTTGGAATCTGTTACAGCATACAATTGTATGCCAAACAGCAAACTGAATCCAGATTGCAACATGAACTTCTCTTTGAGTGAGGTGTGTGGGCCACATGAATCCCTATTAGCCTTTTGTAGAATTTGACTCAGAAACCCTCAATTGCTTCACTGTGGGGTCTAAAAATTCTTACACTCACTGCTGTACCCAGTCCAGCACACAGGCCATTATGTGACTGGGGGCCTGCCAGCTCCCCCTCTCCAGAGCAGTCCCCTCACATGAACTGGATGTGCACACAGCCTAATACTAGACAAGGAATTTCATCCAAGAAATATAAAATGTTTTTTCTCTGTCTGACAAGGTCTCCAATCTTTATTCCCAATATAAAAATAAACTCACGTAGCTTAGAGAAAGATTAGCAGGGATATCTGCTCCCAGGAGTCTTCTCTGTCTGTTCTGGGAACATAATTTAAATATATAAACATATTGGAAGAGACTTTCTGAGAGCTGCTTCAAGGATCTGAATTTTTTTCGGCAGTATTCAATCCACTTGGTGCTTTTACTTAAAGCTCTTTGGTCGTTCATCAGAAAACACCAAATTTAACTGCAGCTTGTTATGTAAATCCACTCCAGACTATGTTCCATATCCTGCATCACAACCTTTAAATACACCACCGCAGAGAAGAAAACACAAACAAACACCTGGCACATTTTGTAACACTGAGTCTTCTTAAGCCCTCAGCCTGTACTGTTAAATCAAAGTTTTCAGGCTTTCTAAGGTTCTACTTCTCAAACATATATTTCTGTCATTTTCATAAGGATTGCCTATCATCTGTAGGGTTATGCTATCAACAATGACAGGAATTACAGGGCATGCAACCATCATTAGCCTGACTACGTTTAGACCTCAAACCATGTTTTAAATAGAGTACTCTCTCGCACAGAGATGAACTAATAACTTTCTGAAATTATTTTCAGTTCTTTCTAACTTTCTAAGGTATCAGAGAGCTGGGCTCCCTAAATATCCTTCTGGACAAAATGTCCAGCTTACAGATAGATAATTACCTCATGCAGTGGATGAACAGCTGCCTGATGGGTAGGGCACAAAGGGTTATAGTGAATGGGGCACATCAGGCTGACAACTGGTCACTGGTGGGGTTCCACAGGCCTCCATCTTGGGCCCGGTGGTCTTCCATGCCTTCATGAACAACTTGGACACAGGATTAGAAGGAATACTAACAAGTTAGTCCATGATACTAAACTGGAGGAGCTGATGCCTCCCTCAAAGGCAGAGAGACCCTGCAGAGAGGCCTTGACAAATTAGAGAGATGTGCAATCACCAACCATATGAAGCTTAACAAAGACAAGTGCTGAATTCTGCACTCAGGATGGGACAACTCTGGCTGTACAGACATTGGGGAACAAGAGGCTGAAGAGCAACCCTGCAGAAAGGGATCTGGGGGCCCTGGCTGATGGCAAGTTGAATGAGTCAGCAGTGCCCTAAAAGTCAGGAGGGCCAACCATGTTCTGGGGGGCACCAGGCACAGCATTGGCAGCCAGGCAAGGGAGGGGATTGTCCTGCTCTGGTCTGCAATGGGGCGGCCTCACCTTGAGTGATAGTGGCAGTTTTGGGTGCCACAATATAAGAAGAATATAAAGCTATCAGAGGGCAACAAAGATGGTGAAAGGCCTTGAGGGGAAGCCGTGTAAGGAGGAGCTGAGGTCACTGGGTCTGTTCAGCCTGGTGGAGACTGAGGGGAGACCTCATTGCAGTTACAACTTCCTCGTGAGGGGAAGAGGAAGGGCAGACACTGAGCTTTTCTCTGTGGTGACCAGTGACAGAACCCAAGGAAACAGCCTGAAGTTGTGTTAGGGGAGGTTAAGGTTGTACATCAGGAAAAGGTTCTTCACCTTGGTGTTTGGGCACTGGAACAGGCTTCCCAGGGAAGTGGTCACAGGACCAAGCCTGACAGAGCCCAAGAAGCATTTGGACAAGGCAGATGGTGTGACTCTTGGGGTGTCCTGTGCAGAGCCAGGAGTTGGACTTCTATGATCCTTGTGGATCCCTTCCAATTTAGGATGTTCTATGATTCTATGGTTCTCAATTGTCATTTCTGGAATTTGACTGAGATCTCATGGAAAACTTCAAGGATTTATCTACACTTCAGGAGCAGGTAACAAGTAGTTAACATGAACTAATGATCACAGACCTTATCTGTACGCAGTGAGCTTCTTTCAGTGTGAGGACTCCAGTCCTGCTGAGTAGTCTCACCTATTATTTGGATCCCTAGACCTAAGGAGAGGGTAAATGTCTTGTCAAAATCGCCATCCCTGTTGTCAGGATGACTGATAAAATAACTGTGCTAACAAAAATATGAATGTATTCATTCAGCACACAGTTCAGTATGTAATAAGATTTAATTTTAAAATTTAGATGACATGGAATTAGCAGAGCATATACTAGCTGGATTAAAATCTGTTCTGCTGCTGGAGCCGAAACTTTTGGCTGTTTAGAGCATTAGTGTATTTGATCCCTTGGGAAAATCCTCTCAAAGAAAAAGGAATAAATGAGAGTTGGGAAACATTTAGAGACATATTTTTCTTACAGTGCAAGAGCTCTCAATTCTGATGTTCAAGAAGTTGGGTAGGGGAGGCAGGAGGCCAGCTTGGCTAAGTCAGGACCTCTAGCCAAACTAAAACACAAACCCAAAATACACAGGCAGTGAAGGCAGGGATATACATTCTAGGGATATCACTGGGACATGGCCTGAGATTCCAAGGTGGGAATCAGGAAAGCCAAGACATTTGGCTAGGGATATAATAAATAACAACAAGTGTTCCTTGAAGTACACAGAACGACAAAGAAAGATTAAAGAAGCTGTAGCCCTCCTCATGAGTAAAACGGAAAACCTGGCTACAACTGACACGGAAAAGGCTGAGGTAATCAACTTTATTGCTCCGGTCTTCCCCAGCAAGCCCAGGGACTGGGAGAAGGAAATACCGCCCATCACAGGAGAAGATCAGTTTGGAAACCATCTGAGGAGCCTGAAGATGCCTAAGTCCAGAACCTGAAGAGATAAATCTGAAGGTCCTGAAGGAATTGGTGGAGGAAGTGACTATGCTACTCTCCATCATATTTGAAAAGTTACATCAGTCCAGCGAAGTTCAACAGTGACTGGAAAGGGAGAAGCATAACTCCCAGTTTTAGAAAGGGAAATAAAGAAGGTATGGGGAATATGGGCTGGTCAGTCTCACCTCTGTGTCGGGCAAGATCCTCCTGGAAACTATACTAAGGCACATGGAAAACAGGTAGATGATGGTGAAAGCCTATATGAGTTCACCAAGAGCAAATCTTGCCTGACAAACTTGGTGGCTGTCTATGATGGGGTTACAGCATTGGTAGGTAAGGGAAGAACAACTGACACCACACATCTGAATTTCTGCAAAGCACTTGACACTGTCATGCACAACATCCTTGTATCTAAAATGGAGACACGTGAATTTAACGGATCAGTGGATATGGAATGGGATGGATGGTCACACTACCTGTGCACTGGCCTGTGGAGAGACCAGCGAAGTCCCTCAGGAGTCCAGTGGGGACTAGTATTATTTAACACCTTTGTCAGGCATCCCAGAAATAATTGAGTTGGACAACAGGACTTATTTCAAAAATATCCTCATAGACACCTGGGCCAGAGAGCACAGTATTGAACAGATATATCATATTCCCTATCATGCACCAGCCTCTGGGACAATTGTACAGTACAATGGACTGTTAAAAACCACATTGAAACCAGTGGGTGGTGGAACTTCAAACATTGGGATCTACATTTAGTGGAGGCCACCAATATCGAGTAAGCATGGCAAAGGGAGCAGTCGGACAACGCCAGTTCCAAGCAATCATGTGTGAATTGTTTGCCTACCTTGTACCCTTTGTTATTAATGTTATTGCTGCTACTGCTTTGTTTTCTCATCTTATTGCTGCTTCCAATAAATTGTTATTATTTCAACTCGTGATCTTCACCTTTTATTCCTCCAATTCTCTTCTCCAGCCCACCACAGAAGGAGGAGGAGGGAAAGGCGGAAGTGAGTGAGCACATGCTTTGGAATTCCAATAGGAACACTAAATTGGGAATACCATTGCTAAACCACAAAATGCACATATTTATTTGGACAGAGGCCTTTAGCTGTTTATTCACCTGTTTATTTACCTACTTATGCCACAGCAAGTAAAGACCTCTTACAAAACACTTGCCACTGCCTCTCGTCTCAGTAGCACAGGAACCAGCCTTCAGGCCAGGGGGAAGCCACCTCTATTCAAGACCTGCTCCAAGCCCTGCTCCATACAGGGCTCTGCACATTCCCTGCCCACTCTCCCGGCTGGCATTTCCACAAGGAGGATCTTGCCTCAACCTCTTTGGAAAAACAATGCTAAGGCTTAGCCATCATGATCACAATAATCTCTTCAGCCCTTGTCTCCTCAACATTTAGCACCTTCCATCCCATTTTACACTGACTGATGATCATCCCTGGAGTCTTCAGGCCCCAAGGAAGACATGGACCTGTTGGAGGGAGTCCAGAGGAGATCACAAGCACGATCAGAGGGCTGGAACACCCCTGCTATGAACACAGGCTGAGAGAGTCAGAGTCGTTCAACCTGGAGAAGAGAAGGCTCTTGAAGATCTCTTTGTGGCCCTCCAGTACTTAAAGGGAGCTTATAAAATAGATGTAGGGTGACTTTTTACATGGGCAGATAGTGATAGGACAAGGGATAACCTTCTTATACTGAGAGTTTCGATTCAATATTAGGAATAAATTCTTTACTATGAGGATGGTGAGACACTGGAACAGGTTGCCCGGAGAAGCTGTGGATGCCCCCTCCCACAGTATTCAATGGTTTGATACCCTGAGCAACATGATGAGTGGGTGGCATTCCTGCCCATGGCAGGGGGATTTGAACTGGATGAACTTTAGGGTTCCTCCCAACGCAAATCACTCTATGATTCTATGATTCCTTACTTCTGTCTCTCAAATTCATGTTTGGCAGAAAAATATTTTGCTAGAAAACAAAGTATTTGGCCTAGAACAAGTCTCTGGGGCTTGAAACAGGCTGTGTACAAACCTAAGTGTTGTAATGTGAAGCTGATCTTAATTTTTTTTAAATCCTTTGAGTGAGTAGTGGATTGAGAATTCACTACTAATTATTTTTTCCACTGTTTGTTTTCTAGATAGAGGGAAATGAGGCATTTTGTAGAAAAAGAGGAGGAGGCAAATGGCATATTTCCATACATATCCTCTCAGTCCCTGCAGAACAACTTTTCCCCTCTGTGAGTTTTGTTGCCAGTCATTTTCTTGATTCTAATCTCTAACTGAAGTGTCTGATTCTGCAAATGCCTGCCAAGTAGAAAGTCAAACAGGAAGATGCAATGCCTTGTTGTAAAACCCAGCTCTCCCTGGTCCCTCTGAAGCACCCTGAGCATGTTCTGTTTGGGAATATCCTTATTGCACTGACCAACCATGCATCCTCACTCAGAGCAGGGCAGTAAATAAAAGACTATCCGTGGTATTCAGGCAGTTCATTTGAGAAATGGGAAAATACAAGACTGTCCAGTAAGGATACCTAGCCTCCTGTGTTTACCAGTCTCTATGTTGTAGGAGAGTGCAACCAGAGCGGTTCCATGATCTGTGTTCCACCATTATTCTTCAGCTTCAGGGAGCCTCAGGACATCTAGTAAGTGCCATCTCATCTGTGTGAAAGCTCTGGCTCAGATCTGACACCAATTTAGTTTGGTCACAAAGTTGTAGCAACTCTTACTTTGGATACAGTCACACCAGTGCAAGGACCCTGTGCCAGCATTGCTCACACTGATTTTACACAAGAAAACTAGAACCGTATGTGTATCTTTATGTGGTTTACTTCTGCTTACATGAAGCCCTATTTCAGACTGTGGAGAACCGAGTAGGTATCTTTGCCAAATACCTCAGATTGCCAGTGCTTTTTGTGTGAACCCGTACTCTTCACACATCCTTGTGAGTGGCAAGTTACATCCATGAAATCCAAAGAAACTGTACGATAAAATACATTGGCCATAGAGACAATGCTTTTCCCTACTCAGCTCATGTGCTGACAGTTGGAGCCGCACATAAAAAGCCATCTCTGAAGGCTGTCAGAGGCACAATTGCTTTTGGAACATGAACTGAGGTGATTGCAAACACTTGAGCTTGTATTTGTAGCGTTCCCATCAGCAAGGCAGAACACAAGCCCAACACCCACTAGAGGTTCTTTGAACCCTGCACTGCAGGCTGTCAGTGTAGCCAGAAACCCAACAATCTCATTTATGCAAAAACAAAAACAGAAAGACAGCTCCTCCTCATGGGAATAAAAATTAGTTCCAGCCAAGCAGCATAAACCCTGAATTGCAAATTATGATGACAATATTTCCTTGCTCAGAAGAGCCTGTCTCATGCCAAAGAAACACCACTAGCATCAGAAACCCCATCCAAATAAATCACTGGTGAAGACTGCAGAAATAGGGTACAAAAGCAAGGGAGAGGCTAGGGCCCTCTTTGTAAAGAACGCGCCACTCTGGAGTGATATCAAACCACAGTAAACAAGGGATCTTTTGTTTCAAAAAGTATACTTTGGGCAGTAGAACGAATGTGTTACTTGTATCTTGGCAGTGCTCCCAAATGCCTGCTGCACAAAAGACTGGTGATGTAATTACGGCCACAGCAGACCCAAAGACCTTCCAGGCCCTGTGTGACTCTAGGCTTGTTTCCTCTGGCCTGGATTTTTCTCACTTCAGTTGTCAAAGAGCCAGGCATCCAGGCAGGCTAGGTGCTCCGCCTAGGCTCACTTGTGAGGAGGAATCACTCCTTCCAGAGGACCACTTAACCCCTCCCTTGAACATCAGGATAGATGGTCTCTGGATGTGCTGATCTCTCGCTCTGACTGAAGGGAGAGTTTAGAGCAGAGACTCAGCTCTTAGCTGTGAGTTGGCTACAGCTGGCTCAGAGGAACTATGCCTTCTGTCCTCTATAAAAATGGGATAAGAAGGTTTCTGGATCTCTTGTCCACTTACGTGGCAAGCCACTGAGTTAGAGTCTGCCTCCCTCTGCATCTCTGTACTGCCTTTGGCACAATGGGCCCTGGCAGAACTAACAAATACTTTGGCACAACCCAGAGAGCACACCAGTCTTGCTTAGTGTATGAAGTGTACGAAATTAGAAAAACTGCATAAATAGGTTAAGCAGGGAGGTTACCTGCCTGGAGCTTGTATCTCTCCTCTGGCACCTGGCTGGCAGAGCAGTGGGAAGGCACTGCAAAATTCCTACACTCTCTAAGCTCAGGGATATGAGAACAACAAGATTTTGCTGTGCTGTACAAGGCGAGGACATCCCGAGCACTTCACACCGTGCTTTCTTTTCCAAAAGCTGATTCTGATCTACTCTTTAAAATAGCTGCTGCCTGCCGAATTAAAGTGTCAGGCCAATTTAGGCTTCTTGGCAAACTAACAGGAACATTTCCAGAGCTCAGATGAAGTTAAACTCAAGAGAAAAACGTAATTTTAAAAGGAAAATGAAATGTTGCAATATTGCAAGCACAGCACAGTTCTTACCAGTATAAATGAAGACAACCCGACTGGTTCCATTGTCAGAGCACAGAGAGATACATAAGAATGAATACATTTTTGCGATGATACCAATATCACCCTTGGGGATGATACCGAAGTATCTTACACCAAACAGTAGAAGTAGCAACTAAATTGAGAACCTCAGCAAATACAGATCTGTCCCATTGTATGTACTTACAGCTCCAGCAACTCACAGCTATCAACTTACTGAACCAGGTGGTTTATTCCTCCAACAGCAAATTGTTGAAACTCTTTTGAAACCATGTGTATCTCTGTCCTCCAGATCCCAACAAACGAAGGAAGAATAGTTCAACAATTTCACTATGTATCACATTATCCTGTTTCAAATTTGGTTTAGTCCTACAATAATGGCTGTCTATGCCTACGTATTCCTGAATGTTCGTGTCATGGAATGGAAAGGCCTAATCCCTGTATTGAGTTAAATCTCAATTTACTGTTTTGAAATTAGGTAAATCCTCGCTATGAGATACAATCCATGCATCAGAGGATTATCTCATCTCAGTGCACTTGTTTAATATTTAAAATCTCTCAATGATTCTTTCGCATTTAATACTTACAAGAGCCATACCCTACTGCAAATAGGTCCTTGTACTTTGGATTCCTGTAATGAGAAAATATATATAAGATTGCATTTATTATTAACCATGTAGTTCCACAGAAATGCACAGTGTTTGACAGATTAACTTCAGAGTCCATTCTTGCAGGACTGCACAAAGTCTGAGGGCTTTGCCCTTTGACTATAGACACTAGTAAAGTTCAATAGTAATTCATCCAAACTCAAGATGCACAAAAAAGCAGACCATCAGAAGACCAAAACAGTAGATGAAAAGGATAAAAAGACAGACATGATGTCAATCTCCAGCACTTCTTGACTTATCCATTTCATAATTGCAGAAAGTTTACTTTTAAAAATGAGGAAAGCAAAATATGTTGGATCCTATCTTTCAGGGACAAGAATTAAGGAGTTTCTAAATCAATAAACTCACTTTCCCTACCCGTTATTAAATAATGAGGGATGCCTCAAGAGACAGCTATCAGTTCATGAATTCATGACGATTCCCACAAACTAGGAAGGGAAATTCCCTTCTGACCCAGCTAGTGAAGAGTGTATTTCCTGAGGCAAATACTGACTATGAGCAATTAGCCATCTACAAGGTCTTCTAAAGCCCCTTTACTTTAAAAAAAATCTACCTTCTCTACTTGTGTGATAAGTTACTGTAGGTGGGGTTTTCATGGGACAAAGATCAGCCCTGTAATTATGCCTGAGCTCACACAGGACAACCAGTGGGTAACAATTCTGTTAAAAGAATGTATGCGGAAATTATCTAATGAGTATTTTCTCTGACTTGCTACTGTGATTTGGTAAAATAAAACCACTTCTCTTTTCATTTCTCCTTTTACACTTGGGCTAATACCTAGACATCCTAATGCTCTTATTCTTTTCACTAAATGCACCATCACTGCTAAAAATGAGAGAATAAAAATTAAATTAGAAAAGCTTATTACATAAAGCAATTTGGAGTCATTCTTCCCATTTCAGAGCCATCTTTCTGTTATCATTTCCTGGAGACAAGTATAACACCACTACAAACTACCAATTAAAGATGTCTTTTCTCCCAATTTTGCTTCCCATTTTTACTGTTATTTTGTAATTCTCACACAACTGCATGCTTGATACTCTATTATATAATACCGCTATTACATAATACCAGTGGCTTGAAAGGCAGAAGACTGCAATCCTGCTCTGTCTCTCAACAGATCCTCCTTGGCAAGGCACAAACGTGCTCACACTGTCCCACAAACAAGTGAGAGGAGGCCTAGCTGCAGGGGAGCACAGGGCAGGATCTGACTAGGTATGTCTCATGCTCAGTGCATGAACCAAGCCAGTTCTGAGGAGGATCAAGCATGTTAAAAAGTGAAAGGATTCACTCAGGTTGCTGATGAGTGGGTTTTTTCACACTAATAACCATAGCAATAACATCTCGGAACAAAAGGGAGTTGATTTCCAAGTATCAGTGACCATTTTCGGACTGACCAAATACGCAAAAGTGGACTGCAGGGCAAGTGCTGACTGCACTGAACTGTACAAGATACCAATACACAAACACCTCTGTTGTCTGGAGGACATATGAGGACTGGGTGAGGTCACGTGGTCTGTTCAGCCTGGAGAAGAGGAGACTGAGGGGAGACCTCACTGCAGTTACAACTTCCTTGTGAGGGGAAGAGGAGGGGCAGGCACTGATCTCTGCTCTGTGGTGACCAGTGACAGGAACTGAGGCAATGGCCTGAAGTTGTGTTAGGGGAGGTTTGGGCTGGATATCAGGAAAAGGCCACCCCACAGGGTGGTTGGGCATTGGAACAGGCTCCCCAGGGAAGGGGTCACAGCACCAAGCCTGACAGAGTTTGAGAAGTGTTTGGTCAATGCTCTCAGGCACACGGTGGGATTTTTGGGGCTGTGCGGTGCAGGGCTGATTCCTACAGCATATTATCCAAAGATATGACACATCTATCTCAGCTTTCCCAAGAAGGGACTCTTCTTTGCCCTGCTAACCTCACTCACTTTTCCCCAGTGCTGCACAGAGCCTGCTCTGCCTTCAGTTTCTGCTGAAGGGCACAACACTGGCATATTCAGCCTTACATATCTTCTTTGCGTCCAGAATCACCAGGCAGGTTTAGGTGCTGCCCACGCAACTGACTGTAATAAATCAAAACCGTGTTCCCACAGAAACCAGTCCTGCCTCCTAAGATCCCGTTATATTCCATTCCACTCTCCTGCACAACAGTCGAGAGTAAGTTTGGAATAAAGAGACTTACCAGGAGATGGCAGTAACTGCAAGTTTCTTAGTTTTGTCATACTGGAACTTCCAGAGTGGGAGGAGGGTTCCTTCCTGGCCTCTGAATTCATCTGAGGCATCCTCAAAATATTTAAAATCTGAAACAAAAAAAATCAAGGAAAAGGTCCCAGTATATAAATCGGAAATAAATCAGCACCATTCAGTGTCAGGGAAGCTTTAAAAGACAATTTGTTATCCCCACAGCCCCTGCACAACCCAATTGTTAGTGTAAAATCTGTCTCAGTTCTTAAGTCCTAACTGCAAACCAGCACCTCAGCCCTGTAAATGCATTTTACCAAGCACCAAGTCCACACACACACAGGAAAAATAAATATCAAACTGATGATCAGCAGACAAAGGATTAACAAGACAGTAGAAGCCCAGGTGTGACCTCAGGCCACTTGCAGAGCCAGACATGGCCCTTCAGCAGGAAGCTGAGCAGAGACAGCAAAATGACTCCTGCAAAATGACATCAAGACTCAGTACATTGCCACAGCTGGGATTTGTGTGTGAGCAGAGAGCTGCTCAGCTCTGGCTGCTGTCACCACCACCTGCATCCAGGAGTGAAATACCTGCTGAGGGAAGAAAGGGCTATGCTCACCAGATCTGCTGTCCCCAGTCAGCTCAGAGCAGGGCTAATGTGGTCTGATGTACTATTTGTCTTGTGTGAGTCAGCAGGTTCTTAGACCTGCTCATTTTATCTCTGTTTCGCTACCCTATTCTGTTCTGTTCTGTCCAGTCCTTGGTATGGTTGTAGCCACTTATCTGCAGGACTTCAGACTTGAGTTAGAAGCACCTCTCAGTGGGCCATACCTTGTGCAATGTCATCAAATGTGTTCAGATTCACCATCCGTTCCGCTATTTTAGCAGCCTTTGCAACCTTGGTTACAGCGTCAACGTGCTGAAGAGAAAAGAAAGGAAGAGAAAATGTATTTCCTGTCTGTTTACATGTGCCTCAAACTTGAGGCCTTTGATCCCAAATACAGATTAATTTGAAATGTGACACACCAGCACCTAATGATATGGGCATTTGAAAAAATGTAATTGCTTTATTATAAATTTAGCAAGATGCCATCCACAGCTGAGATGCAGTAACTTCAGTGTTTGTTCCTGATTTAGCTCAATACAGGTACTTACCTATAAAGGTAGTTAAGAGTCTTGTCTTTCAAACTAACTACTGACAGGACAAGCTAAAAGCACATACATGATTGCTACCCCATCTCACTGGATAATATTTCATTAGATCCCCATACACTACTGCTGCCCCAAAGCCCATCAGTATTTCCAAACCTTTCATCTTCAAACCCCTCCTAGGGACTGATGGCTGCCAGAACTGTAAGATTTCCTTCACAGTGGCAACACTGAAAAGAAACATGTCATCATTGACACAGCTCAGAGAGTGCCCTGAACGTGAAAAGAAAAAGTGAAATGAGTTGACAAAACTACACTACACAGTCACAATGACAACTAAGAACACGACTTCAGATTATGTATGTCCAGCCCTCTGCTTCTTTCCGGGGCTCTGCACAGACTCAAGGGAGATCGAGTCTTGCTTCAAAGAGCATGAAACTAACAGGGCTACACAGAGATGGGAGGACAAAAGAGAAAAAAAATTGTATAAACTGTTACATTTTTTATAAATCCATAGTTTGCTTATGTGTCCAGTAATGTGCGAAGTTCCTCTTCTCCCATCCCAGAAAGGATTAAATAGAACTTGAAACCAAGTTCAGAAAAAAGCAACAGATCAAGAGTGGGGATTCTGCCCCTCTGCTCTGCTCTGGTGAGACTCCACCTGGAGCACTGCATCCAGCTCTGGGATCCCAGCACAAGAGGCTGTCCCACCACATGGGCCTGTTGAAGCGAGTCCAGAGGAGGCTGTCAATATGATCAGGAGCTGGAGCTTCTCTCCTATGGAGACAGGCTGAGAGAGTTAGGGTTGCTCAGTCTGGAGAAGAGAAAGCTCTGGGGACACTTTAGAGCACCTTCCAGTGCCTAAAGGGAGCCTGCAGGAAATACAGGGAGGAACTCTTCATCAGGAAGTTTAGTGGTAGGAACACCTGTTTTAAATTGAAAGAGGGTAGATTTACATTAAATATTAGGAAGAAAGTCTTAATTGTGAGGGTGGTGAGGCATCGGAACAGATTGCCTGGAGAAGCTGTGGATGCCCCATCCCTGGCAGTGCTCAAGGCCAGGCTGGATGGGGCTCTGAGCAACCTGGTTTAGTGGAAGGCATCCCTGCTTATGTCAGGGGAGTTGGAACTAGATCATCTTCAAGGTCCCTTCCAATCCAAACCATTCTATGAATTTATGATACTATGATTCCATAAATTTTAGGTTTTGGGGGAACAGTGGAAAATAGGCTATAAATAAAAAAGAAACAAAACAAAAAACAAAACAACCTTGTAAATGCAGAAACAATACATTATTCAACTGATTTTTTTTTTTTTGCAATGCAGGAAACTCTTCAGATGAATCAAAAAAGCTTTAAGTCAGCTTTTCTGTTAGGTAGCTATGCTGTTAACAAGGCAGCCATGACTAACTACATTTTTGACATTATAAGCATATCAGAGTAAGTTATTTTCTCATTGTATCCTGTCCTCCTACAGATTTTATTTATTTTGTATGCTACTGAAATAAATCTTCAGAGGAAGTGCTAGGCCTAATTTCTCTTTTTAAAAAAAAAAATTTCTGTTTCATACTCACTTTTCCACTGTAAGCCAATTCTGACCTAGCTAGCCAAATGCAATAAGAGCTCACAGGACAACAAATTTGTTTTGTTTATTTCTGTGCATAAGTTATTTTTAGAACAGCAATAATGTTAATTGAATCATATGTAAGATGGATAATGGGCTACTACTTTGAAAATATATGTCTTGGTCTTGCTCTGTAATTCTTTAACGGTAATTGCCTCGTATTTGCCTCTCAGCAGCTGGCCAGTAGCAATGTGTAACGCCTGTAAAGTGCAACATGAAAAAAGCTTCTACAGGTGTGTAACTGCATATCCAGAAGACAAACCCTACCATAAAATGAGTGCAGTAACTGCTCATACCTCTGGCAATACATATACTGTGACTAGAATAGCCCCTGGTTTGCAGAGAAAGAAGCACAGTACAGGGCTGTTGTCATCTGTTGCCCAGCCAACGCCTCCACACACTGCAAACACTGACTGTAAATGCCAAATAAAATCTCACCCAGATTGGATTCTGTCAAGTAGTTATTAATTTCCAGAACTGTACACATCTGTTCATTTTCACATCTTGCTTTTAATTCTGATACACTGTAAACAGCAAATTGAAGACAAGAGAGTTGGTGACAACTCATCCACTCCTAGGGATGACCAAGAACAGGTGAACAGTAATGTGAAAGTTAATTGCATTCTAAATTCAGCTGTTATGTAACAAATAATAATCGTTATCCAAGAGCTTCCAAGTGATATTTACGACCCTGTGGGCTGCCTCAGCAGGCATATCTCAAACAGGGGTAAGGCTGTTGTGAGACAGACAGGTGAGACAGGACCTCACATGATTCAGGAATGCACATTTCTGTTAAATATAAATTTTGTTTGAACTTTTTAGGACAACAATTAACCACCTCTGTCTCAGAGGAGATTAGAGACTGTTCCAGTACAGTAAGTTCCAGCTTTAATTTTATATTTTAATTAATTTAATTTCTATTTTAATTTTTATATTCCTTACTGGTTGACATCCATCTGTATTTCTACTGACACTATCCTCTGTCTTAGTAATTTTCCCTCTCTGTTAACTAACTCAGATTCCCTATCTACCTTTGCATTAACAGATAAACATGATAAGATTATCTAGTGTTGCGTATTCAAGCTTTCTAATTATTATGGTCTTTTCCATATCTATGCAAGCTTGCAATCTTATCACCCTTGAAAAGTGGTGATCAAAATCACATATCCCTGTTCTGGTGGGTGTCTGTGGGTATCACCCCACCTTACATAACATAAATATCTCCTCTGCTATTCATCACAGGATATATTCCAGCAATGTACTTCTCTTGTAGCCACATCACAGCTCACAAATCAACACAAGAGTTGTTGGAGAAACACACTCATGCTCCTCCCTGTCATTACAAGGGAGCCTGTAAGCCTGCTCCTTACCAAAGATTGTTTTGAGACTACAAAATGAGATCTTCCACTCCACCAGTCCCTCCCAAGCTGTGCTAATAACAACCTTCTGGTATATCTAATAATTGCCTAATGGCACTATAGCAACAGTTTACAGAATTTCTACTTTCCTTGTTAAAGGAAAGCACGACTTTCCTTTCATTAAAGAAAGAGATGAGATTATTTGGACACAGCCCACCCTTGGTAAATATGTGCTATTTTATTCCATTTCATATTTACTTTCAGTTCTAATCTTTCTTCCTCTTTATTAATTCTGTTGCCTCATGTACGGTTAAAGGTCAGACTAATGGAACTATTTTTACCTTTCTTCCATACAACATGTCCTCATTATGCTCCAATAACATTGCTCCACCCTTCTTTGGATGGATACATTAAAAATCCTTAATATCAGACTTGTGGTTTCAGGCCTTGCCATCTCAGGGTTAGAGGAGCAATCAATTGCATTAAGCTCATTGCATTTGGCCTCTGCCTCAGATACTGTCATTTCTAAGTTCATGCAATAACATGAGGAGGGTTGTAGTGGATTAGATCAAGCACATCTCTGGGCCAGGATTGTGGAATCATAGAATCATCTAGGTTGGAAAAGACCTTTAACATCACTAAGTATCCTTCCTCTAATCAGAGCCACAACAGATGGCTCAGGAACAGTAAGAACAGGACAGGCAGATACAACACTTCTGCCTGGTGATCTCTGCTTCCAGATATTTTCAGCTCAGAAAATTTCATGTCATTCTGCTTTGGTATTCTGTGTTATCCATGGTCTGTGTACTGCCTTTATCAAAAACTGAGGAAAAGTTTCAAATGTTGTATCACTGCTCTTGGATGTAGCAAACCCTTTTGTCTCTAAATCCATTCGAGTGAGAGACACATGGAGAGATTTCTAGGAGTCCCTCACCATCGTCTCCAGTCAAATACTTCCTGTTATTCCAACACTTATTTGCTCATATGTCTCCTTTATAAAATTCTCATCCTTCCTTCTGCTGAAATCCTTGGTTATCTCCCTTCTTTTCTTGTTGGCTGCCTCTATCTTCTGCTTTGCTAAACCACGTCTTCCTTGCTTCTCCTAATTCTTCAGTGCAATGCATAGCTTCATTCTACTTCTTTTCCCCTAGTGAGAAGCTTCTGCTTAACTGTCAAGGCTCCTCTCCTCTCCTCTCCTCTCCTCTCCTCTCCTCTCCTCTCCTCTCCTCTCTGTGGGAAATGAAGTTTCAGAGACCTTGCAGGTGCA